>VYZW01018327.1:17013-50333 GCA_013401315.1 Balaeniceps rex | reverse complement strand
GGGGAAAAAAAAAAAAAAAAAAGAGCTAGTTACTGTTGGTTTAGCCCACCTCAGCTTTTTGAATCCTGCCTTCCAAAAGGATCCAAAGCTTGTTATACCCCAATGGAGCCCTCCCCTTATCTCACATCCCTAAAGTGTTCACCTCCACCTAAAAAAGTCTGCAATGCTGTTGGTTGCTAAAAATCTCCTGCCATTGAAGCAGCGGGAAGAGAAAGAAGGTGGTAATTGGAATGACCTGCTTTTACAGACTGCAAGTCATCTATTATGAAAATAGTTATTATTTATAGCACCTGAGAGATACAGTTCAGAGCAAATACCCTCACCATGCAAAATTCTGAGCTTTTTTTTCAGTAGTTTTGGTTATTCGATGATATCTGAAAAAGCTCTCTGCATCTTTACAAAATGCCATCATTTGTATTTCCTAACAAACTCTGATACCATTAGAAGCTCATCATATTGCTGGTGTTACAAACAGAATGTGTTCTCCCACTGAAGGGGAGTACCAACTATCTGCAGGGAAAAAGGAAATGTTTTGTCTCTCAGAGTAGAAGCCACAAGGATTGCTACTTTCTGGGGTGCTGAATTAGGGGAAAAAATGAGATACAACCTCATACCTCAATGAGGTATACATTTATCCAAATGAATTCATCATCTAAATTCATCTAAGCTGCCCCTGCTGAAAGGCAAAATCAGCAGAGAACTAAACTATACCTTAAACGGTAAAATAGTAGTATGCTGTAGTTTCAATAATGAAAGAAGGTATGCACAAACTTAATATTAGTATATACAAATGGTCCTGTAAGCTTTGATTGAGTCCTTAAGGATGTGAAAGTTTCAAGTTTCTGTGTCTAACTAAGAATATCAGAAACAATATAGGTAGGTTATGGAAAAAAAAAATAACCTGAAAGGAAGTATAGATGAAATAACTGAACGTAATCAAAACATTCCAAATTATATCTCCCCAATAAAAACATTCTTTTCTAGAAGATTTTCAATTTAAATTTAAGTTCAATCACAATTTTAGAATATGTTTTAACTCACAGGCCAACACTGAATTTGTTGTAATACTTATTTTGACTCTCATTTACAATGATTTCATAGGCTGATGTGGTCCCACAGCGCAAATACTCCACTGTCACATACTCAGGAGTTTGACATGAAAAACATAACTTCCAATTCGTGTATTACAAAGAAAATCTAAAATACTTACTGATTTTTACAATTCCTACAAATAACTTTTTTAAAGGACAATTTCCTTCAAGCATCTTGTTTGTTGCTTTGCATGCATCAACACCCCCCCCACTGTCCGATGTCTGCTCCTTTGCCATTTATTTCAAATGATTTGATACTTTACTGACTTGTTTAGAGACTAGTGCTATTCTTACACCAATTTTCAACATCTAATTCTTAATGACACATAATGCAAGTTATCTTTACCTGTACTCCTTGCATTTGAGTAAAGGGTATACATCTCTAGACACACAGTGAACTCACAGGACCTAGGGAGATTGTGATTTCTAGGTATAATTCTGATTTCAGTAAACATGAATTTCGAGAAGTAACAAATGTCACAGAGTCATTTCTCTGCTGCACTAGTAATACAAGATGCATCATTACCTGAATAAACAGCTATAACTGTAAATAGAAAATATTCTTCTAAATAAAAAGTATTCTGTTCACTATACAGATACAGAACAAACAAGGGAGTGGATATCTAAGAGGACATTTAACCTTAACTTCTCATATTGGGTTTACAGATGAAAATACGTATCTTTACCAAAGCACATATACTTTGAAGATCTTTGTGCTTTTGTTATACTTCAACTTGCATTGTTATTGGGCTCCTTTTGTTGTTTTATTCTCCTTTAGGTTTAGATGTGATTTCACCAACCTCTGCAATAGTAATTTATATCTAAGAAGTTTGTCTACACAGGGGTACCTACCAGAATAGCCACTCTGAATATTTAGGCATATATATTTCCATGTTCACAGTCTGCTTCTGTAAGAGGTGTACATGTATGGAAAATAAGCTTGGTACACTAATGTTAGCAAATTTCCACATGTAAATTAGACCTCCATTTCCCAATGAAATACATCCATCTCCTGCATCTCTCAGGGTCACACAGGAATGACAGGATTTGATCACTGCCTACTTATAAATAGAAACATACTTTGCAAGATTGCTTTCTGCATTTACTGTTTCTTACAAGAACAATGTAATGAAGGTGAAAGGAAATGGAAGCTGGAGGTAAGATTCTTCCACTTTTTGAAATGGAAAAATCTAAGTCTGCTGGACTTATCCACTTATCCACTAAAATATCCACTAATATTGATTTTTTTCCCCAGGAGCAGTTATCAATCTTATATCTGCCAAGTACAGTGTTATTTTTGTATTTAATATTGGAGTTACAACTGTGTAATTCAAGGCATAATACATATGTATTTCAAGGCATAATACACAGAGTTAGTGTCCTAGCCTCCTGACCTGTAACCTGTTCCCTACTGACAGGACCCTATACTGCAGAAAGCCTCAGTGATAAAAAAGACTTTGCAAGGGTATGGACATCATTCATATGAAATATTTTGCATATTTCATTACATCAGTGATTTAATGACTTTTGTCAACTGCAGGTTCCAGCCTTCTGCAAATGAACTAACATCTTTGGAACACACAGCTTTCAAAATGGAGACTGCTTTGGAACCAGTCATGCTGTAAAGCTTACACCATTCATTTCCTAGATTTCCTAGCAGTGCTTGAAACAAAGTAGTTCAGAAATGATGGGTGCAGATCTCATGTTCACCAGGGTAAATAAAATTACTTCCTCTAATGTAGAGGGATTCAAATCACACTCACATGTAGGGAAAACCTAGTTGCTCCATAGTCATATTAGTGTAACTGAACAGAAACAAATGCATCTACACAGGTCCTGAAAGCAGACTCTAGCCCACTATTAAGTTTCTTCAGTGCAGTAAGTTCTTGTAAAGTCAAGGACATCTAATCCTCCTTAAGACTTACAATTTCAGACTAGACTACGGTGCCATCTTATGCTGTCAGTGTCTGCCAGGAACTCTGGAGCTCTATCCTCCATCAGCTTCTTTAAGGAACATTCTTACCTTGCACAAAACTGCTGTCTTCAGAGTCCTGGGTGCTCATCAGCACTTTTAATGAAACATGATCTGTGGACAAACAAGCAGTAGAACAATTCTAGCAATATACGAATTACAACATTTGAATGATTTAAAAAAGCAGTGTAATTAAGACTAGCTGTGTCATAGCTTATGCAGTTTGATGAAGTGGTGTATGCACACAGACATCAGTTTGGACAGCGACATTAACCATGTGTGTGGTGGTGGGCAAAACTAGTTAGCAGGCTCTGCACACTGCAGCTATTAGTGCCTTTTCACTGAAGCTTTCAAAATCTGTCTGAACCTCTGGCACATCAAGAAATACCAAGTTTGCACACACAGGATTATGAAGATAGGTATCATCCTAAACAAATTCATGCACATAAAAAGGTATTACATGCAGCTGGTACTTTTTCTAGCACTCGTTGCTATTTGAACCCAGCATCACATATTCAATTCTTTTAGAAAAGATGGTCTAAATGGCTTTATTATACTGCAGTGATTGACAAGGCTAGTCTGAAGGCATTTATCTGATGCTATATAAGGGAGACCACAATCTCCCTGTAACTTAAGCCAGTTGCTTATACCTGAAGAGTGAGTTTGTGTCAAAAACAAGAGTTGCTGTTAACACATGCAGTTGTGTCCACAGGTCAGCATTGCTATAAAAATGCAGAAGGTCTCACTATCTAGCTGTTGTACCCATAAGCACAGTAGTAAAACACAGAATGAAACTAGTTATGATACAGAATCACAAAAAAAACAAGAAACCTTTTTTTTTTTTTTACACCAGAGGTCCACCTCTTAAAAATACTAAATATTTTGGGCAGCTACCCTTGACCTTAAACCAGGGTCAGACTGTTACGGTCTACTATACCAGTCTCTCAGATTTGCAAACAAGGCATTTGAGCCCCACTGAAACAAGTTATGAAAGGCTGCTCCTGCCCCAAACAGGTTAGGAGTCAGGTTACATGCAGCAGATCACTAAGCAAAGACAGGCTAAGAGGAAAAAAGACACAAACCAAGAACATACAGAACCACTTACTGTAATTCTAGCTGGTCACAAATCAGGAGTCTTACAACGCAGAAGATTGAATCTGACTTCTAATATGCAAATTATTACCATACTAGCTCTTTAAAATGTTGCTCAAAATCACAGGTCAAGTTGGTTCCGTACCATTAAGGGAGGAGCCTGAAAAGAGCCAAAAAAAGAATTACTGTGCCTGCGTTCCATAGTGAAATAAAAAATCCTGTCACCTTCCAGAGACATTCAAGACTCTTGTCTTTCTTGAACATCATGGCTTGCTCACTATGCAGTAGCACACATACATATAGCATACACATACTCTGCATCTCTTCTGGCCTTATTCTGCTACAGATGCCTTAGTATAATCAGCTCTTCAGTTCTTAACTTTCACTTGCATGTTTTGTTTGCAGGGAGTCTCAAATATTCTCTAAAGTATAAACACTTTATATCCGAAAACTAAAAATAAACTCTTTAAAGTGTCAGCTTAAACCAAGAACCCATGCCCTAGCATACCTTGAATCTTGGGTCCCACTTTGCTGTGGTCTACACAGGATAAGAAGCAAACTGAAAGAGAACTGCCATAGCAAAATTCTCAGTGATTTTAGTGAAGATGGGACTCTGTCATGCACCTTTTAAAAAGCTACAATTCAGAAAGCCTCTTCTACTAAAGCCTACAGGGCTCTAAGTCTCCACTGCCTCTTCTGCCTTTTAACTCAACATCCCACAGGACAGAGAGATCTGGTTAAGCAACTAACAAAACCTAGGAAGACGCCCTGACTTTTGACAAGGGTTTGTTTGTGGACAATTGTCAGGTAAAGCCAAGCAAGTGGAATTTTTTAACATAGTCTGTTAGACAAATTTACTCATTTTATTCTGGAAACAGAAATTTCCTAATTTGTACATGAACTTCATTCCCTTTGTTGAACAAACTTAATTTCCCCACCTCGTCTCTTCTGTTGACAAGCCTAAAACAGAGCTAAATGGCTGATCTTTTTAGGCAGAGGCAGAAAGTCAGAGCAGATTTTTTTTCCTCCTGTGCTGCAAATCAGTGTAATTGCTCCTATTGCAGCAACATCTGCCTTTCCAGATACTGAGAAAGCAGATACTGGAAAGCATCCTGCTACATAATGGAATTTTGAGATCCAGAAAACAAAATAAATGCTTGTAAATAACTTTTCTTCCCTCCCCCCGATTTTTTTTAAGCATAAACTGCCTAACAGAAAATAGCTCTTCCATTTCAAACCAGTTTAAGTACTTAAAAGCTAAATATGTTTATTTGCTTTTCTGCTTTGTACTTTACCAATATTAATATCAAAAGATGCATACTATAATCATTCGGATTTGCATTCTTGTTGTGTATTCTACCATTTATCACACTAAATTGTTATTAAATTGATGGTCTTGCTATTTAAAGGCTCTTTTTCTAGCTTTACATGCATGACATCCAGTTGGCAACACTCTCTGCAATGGAGTGACAAACCTTTTAAAGCTTAGGCCTTAAACCACAACGATAATGCTAAATGAGAAGTAAAAAAAGAAAAAAGAAAAAGAAAAAAAAACTACAAAGAATAATGCCTATTCAATTATAACAAAATGAATTATACAAGCGAACATGATGTGCTTACCTTCCTGCACATAACTACTGAAAACATTGGGACTCACTATAAGCAAATGTAAAATAAGAGTTGTGGTGTCCATTTTATTCACATTCAAGTCAACAGGCTAAATTTTCTCTCAATGGGCGCATATTGAGCCCCTGAACAATCCTTGGCTTCAGATATACAACCCCAATTCAAATATATCAATGAAAACATTGGTAAAAGCACTACATTCTGCTACTCCAAAGGAACAAATTGGAAAACAAGCGTAGGGCAAGCAGAAAGAAAACTTTTACTTCAGATATTCCACACGGTAAAATTCAGCACTCTGTCACGTATCACACAACTTCTGCCAAAATCAGCGTGAGCTCTGGATCTATCCAAGATTTGAACTTGATCCCTTAACTGTATAATTTATACAACAAAGAAGTTATCTCAAGCTGCCTAACAAAACACTGTGATCAAACAAAAAAAATGCTTCCTCAATATATACAACACTCATGAAATAAAAAGAGGGCAATGAAGCCACATTTCTTTTGAATCAGTAATTTATTGCTCTAACAGAAGCACAGAATCTGATCCTCAGCTGCAAATCTTCGACAATCAGGTGGCAGCCAGTGGAGCTGAATCCAAACCTCAGAAACTTTGTAAATAACGCTGTAATACAAAGGCTTAACCTACTAAATTTGTTTTTCCTTCTGAATGCAAGAATCACAGTCTCATTAAAATGTAATTGCATAACAAGATAACCATAGGTAATGTTTAAAAAACCCTCTTAATTGCAAATAAGCTCACAGGGCACATGTGAAGCCTCTCTTCTGTTCCACCCATAACTCCACCAAAATCCAGCTGCACGTAAGTCTCCAGCTTCCCAACACTTTATTACCTGCAACGCCAACTATCCTGCTCTCAGCACTGCCATCTAGTAGAAAGTGGCAGCGTACCACGGGCTGCCTGTCACATCAGCTCAAAGGCAGCAATATTCCCGGAAAGCATCGCAAAGCTGTTGCTTCTGCTAGAATTTTAACTGCAGCCAGTAGTTAACTACCGACTATACCGGTTTGAAAGCAGCCTCCCCCAAATCTCCCAGTCCTTCCCAAGAGAGATCCGCTAAGCGCATACATCAGCGTCTGCTTCGCGTACCTTGGCGTGTTCTTTGGCGGGGGGGAAACAGGGAAAATTCATATTGCGAGCACCCAGCCTTGTGCACGTCGTCACCACGCCCCGGGCCCTGCGACGGCTGGCGGAGGGCAGGGAGGGGAGCGGGCGCCCCGGGGGCGTAAGCGGCGCCGGTGGAGGCGGGCTGCCGGCCGGCCTCTGCACTCCTCGCAGGTTCACGGGCAGCTGCGCGGAGACCGCGGGAGCGGGCACGCACCGCGGGCCGCTCCCCCCCTCCCCAGCCCCTCGCCCAGCAGCCCCTACGCGCATCGGCCGGGCTGATGCAGCTTGCCCACCTCCGAGCACCGTCCTTCCCCGGGGGACCGGGCTGCTGCTGTTGCATCTCTCTCTGTGCAGCAGGACGAGATGGGAAGCGGCTGCAGGAAAAGCCAAGCAAGGGACGTGCCCTGCTCGCCGCCCCCACCGCCGCCGAAGGCGCAGTCCCCGGCGTGCAGCCGTCCCCCGCAGCCCCGAGAGCGGCCACCGCAGCACGGCACAACCTTCCCTCCCCTCCCTGGCTCCAGGGATCCGCCGCCGCTGCCTAGCGTGCCCGCCCCCACCTGCGCCGTCCCTCCCAGCCAGGCACTCAGGTGCGGAGGGAGCACAAAGGCAGAGCCGCTCGCTGCGGCGCGGCGAAGCGGGCCCTCGCACGCCGCGCCTCTCCCCCGCCGAGCCCCCAACCCTGCTGCGCACTGCACCGGCGCCCCCGCTGCCGCCGCCGGCAGCAGCCCGCACCCCTCCCCTCCCCGCTACCGAGCGCCCTGCCCGCCTCAGCCCGCTGCGGGGCGCGCGCGCCGGCCGTTCCCCGTCCCCCCCAAACCGTTACGACCGTTAAAACCGTTACAACTTGCCTCAAAGCCCCCTCACACCACAACCCCCGCCAGTGGTGCGGTTGGCGCCGGGACTACGAAGCGCCCCTCAGCATCAGGAAGTTCCCCAGCCCCGGGGAGAGCTGAGGGGGACCCCCCGCCCCACGTACTCCCCGCCATTGACACACACCGGGTTCGCCCTTCGGCGAGCGGCGGGGGCAGGCGGTCCCACTCCTCCGGCGCGCCGCCCCCACAGTCCCCGGCAGACACGTACACGCAGACCGCCACAGCGCCCTGCCTTCCCTCCGCTGGAGGCACGGACCCCTCCGCTTGGCGCTCTCGCCAGACAGAGCGGCCGCCAGGCTCCCCCCGTTGCCGCTGAGTGGGGGTGTGTGCGTGTGGAAGGGGGACAGGTGATGAGCGAGTAGGAGAGGAGCTGCCCCCCCGCCTCCCCCCGAGGCGGGAAGGTCTGCGGTGCAAACCCGCTCCCGCCTTCCCCACCACCCCGTCTCTGCAGATGCCCCCCGGGAAGGGCTGCGAGGCTGGCAGCGGCAGCGACAACAGCCGCTCCCTCCCCCGGGAAAGCTGTTCTCCCTCCTTCTCCCTCGCTCGCCTTCTTTTCAGCTCGGCCGCTTGACTGACAGGGAGCCTTCCAGCGGCCGCCCACGCGCGCTCCCGTTTCCCCTCAGCCTGAGAGAGAGATGGCGAAAGAGAAAGCATGAATGAAACAGCCAGGCAGCGAGCGGGAGCGCCCGGCGGCGGCCGGAGAGAAGTCGGCCTCAGCCCCTGGGAGAGCCGGGGCCGCCGCTGCCGCAGTGAGGCCCCAGGGGGCGGCGGGGCTCCGCCAGTAGGCCCAGGTGGGTAGGACGGAGTGCCGTGGGCAGCTCTGCGGCGGGTCGTCCTGCCCCCAGCCTCTTCTGTGGGCTGCTGATTCCTGAGTGGGTGGGAGCCGGCGGCCGGAGACTGCCAGCGGCCCCCGCCCAGTCTCTTCGCAGAGGGGGCCGAGAGGCCATTTTAAGATGCAGCTACACCACCTCAGGGGTTTGTTCCTGCCATTCAGCCCCCAAATTCCTGGGGCCAAATCTGAACGGTGGCTAGAGCACGTGGGTCCCTATGGCTTAGTGCAAATGCTTTAGCTAGTGTGGTTGACTTTGTGCTGAAGTGGATGAAGAGCGTGCTTCTCGTCAGCTCAAGTTTCGGTGAAAAAACGGGGCAGAAGGCGGAAGGTTGATGCCTTCTCAAACCAGAGCCATGACTGTAGCTTTATATGTAGGCAATGTGGCTGATTCCTCATCTGGTATAAACCTACTTTGCTCTACCAATGGCAACCCATTTTATACTGATAAAAACCCAGCGCCTAATACCTGAGCTAGGACTCTTGTCCAGAAGTAATAGGAGTGAGGAAAGGATCTCAAAGATTGCTTTAAGCCCATTTGGTTTTCCCAGTGATTACTTGCTACTGTGGGGTAGCCTTGTAATCCTTTTGTTCCTCAGATCAGTTGTCCCTAAAAAGGTTGTAACTTGTTAAACGCATACTTCACAACCTCTGGCTGGAGACCAGAGGTTTTCCCATGCTTCGGCATGAATATCATTGAGTTTGGTTTGTGATGTTAGTTTTACTAGCCTAACTTACTGGAGAGTCAAAGGATTCAATGTTCAGGTAATGGGGGCTTACTAAATCAGTGAAGTTACCTCAGTATCCATTCACTGAACGTCAGTAATTCCTCTAAGTTACTTAGTATTTTATATATTTTCTTAATTTTATTTATTGGAATCCTTGATTGGAAAACCCAATAGTATTTATCTAGCTAAATCTCTCCTATAGTTTAAATTGAACAGGGCATTTTCCACTTCTGAGTATGCATGGAATATTTTGTTATATGCTGTTAGATACATTGCATGCTGCACTAGAGACATATCTGCATTTGCAGTTACATAATCAATAAACATGGGTTTTCGTCCCATGAATCTAGAATCAGAGTCTGAGCTGTTTTAAATCGGTATGCCTCCACAAATTTAATGCCTGCCAGAAAATTTATATCAGCTAAAATTTTAGCCTCTGAATTTAAAGAGCTGCTTGGGATTCATATGATGAGAAGTGTCTTAGTAACTTTGTTTTTTAAATTTTGCATTCCTGAAAACTGAGTGCACAACAAAACATTGCCAAGTCCTTTGCTGTAGAATAACAAATGTAAGATGATAATTTAGATGGGTCAGTGCAATTCTTTATGTATTTGTTTTATAAGGTTCTTATGTTTGTGCTAATAGTTCAACATGACTCACCCCCAGTACATATCACTGCCTCAGCTGTTGTAAACCTTCTTCTGAGTCAGAGAATGACTTTATGACCCAGAATTCTGGCAGTGAGTACTATCCTAGTGATTTTCCCAATTAAGAGAGAATTGCGAGTTGGTATCTGTGCAGGGTGAGTCAGAGTTTGATGTAAGAGGCAAAACTGGACTCATCAGTTACTACTGGACTAGCTCAGTATCCCCTTTCCTTCCGAAAGTCAGTGGCATGAAAACCTGGAATGAGCCTGTGATGGGAACCCCTCTTAGAGCTCAGAAAGGCTGCAGTGGACCAGGGAATTAGCTCTTCCTGGCCCCAAATGCTCCTAGCTACTGTACCAACCATCTCCCGCTCGTTGCTGTGCGGTGCACAGTAGCTTTGCAGGGGGATGGGGCCAGCAGCAGTAAATAGCTGAGAGGCAGCAGGGCTTCTCTGCTTTACTCTGAGAAACCATTTTGCTTCTTGGGCTTACCAAAGTGCAGGAGGCATGACATTAAAACCACACGTGCTGCTGCATGTGGTTCTCTGCATTTTTTTTGCTGAAAAACAGCCCAAATCCACCCCAACTGATTTTGAATAGCAAAATTTAGGTACCCTGTACTCTGCCGTCTGCTCACTGCAGAGAACATGTTGGAATCAGTCAACCAGCTACTCTCTGTTAGCTTTCTGCTAGGCAGGCAGAGGTTGCTGACTTAGGGTTACAGCTGGGATCAGGGTTGAACTTTCGGTGAAGCACAGCTGATGAGCCAGGTTTGAAGTAGTGTTCAGAAGGTGCTACCTACATAATTTTGGGGCATCCACTGATACAGTTGTGGAGCAGAGGCTATAGCTGAAATTTGGGTTAAAGTTTGATCTTGCTGAGAGTGAAGCACTTACACTAAGCTGGGTCTGAGGCAGCTGTTGGAGCAGGTAAAGGATCCTGTATAAGGGTTAAGGTGGGAATAGATGGGAATTTGTAACATTTGAAGTTGGTATGCTGCTGTATTTGTGTCCTTGTTAATGTTATATGTCTGTTTGATTTCGTGGCTCAGGAAGTCATTAAAAAATCTAGTCCAGCTGGTTTCTAAATGACTGGTTTTTATTTCCCTTTTGACCTTCCAACTGCTTTCAGCAAAGAGCAGTCAGGCCCTCACAACAGGCTTCTTTTGGTGAAATTCCTGTTAGTGGATGAGGGATGTGGGTTGAGACTGCTCTCTGGGACTGTCCTTGATACAGAGATAGATACATTTTTTAAAACCTCAGGTTCATAAATGCAAATCAGCCTTCTGGAGGCAAAAAGTCAGCGAAGGTTTTAGTTTTATGATAAGATAGACACACTGAGGTCAAAATGTTACCTGGGGTGTACTGGTGAGGTTGCTTCCTTTCCCTGCATTTCATCTGCAGCAAAACAGCTCACCTGCACTAGCAACCATGACTTAACACCAGCCTAGTTCTCCTTAGACATAAGAGCAAACCTTGTGGAATCACAGGCACCATTGCGAGTAATCTTTTTGGGGTTCTTTGAGGATCTGTGGATCTGTGGCTGAGAGAGTGGGAGCAGCTTTCTGCCGCGAAAGCCCTCTCCAAACACCAAGGTGATGTTCTCAGAAGACCGATCAGCTGTTCAGCTTTAGCTCTCACGCTTCTTGTTGCCACTCAGTTGTTCCTTTTAAAAAGAGGAGGAGGGTCCCATTGACAACATACCAGATAAAACCACACAGTCCCTAGTGGACTTGTGTTGTCTTAGGGGGAAGTAGCAGTTAATAAATAATGCAGCAGCTCTGGGCCTCACTCCCGAATGGCTCAGTTCCTTCAAATTAGCCAAACCTGCTGCATTTATCTGGCCATATTGATACATATGGGCCGCATTCTTTTTTTCTTTTCCACTTTGCAGTGTAAGGAAAGGATTAATCCTGCTTCCAGTGGGAAAAGTCCAGTGGAACCTGGCAGGCTTTTATATTTCTTTTCCCTCTCTTGGTTGCTTCAGCCTATGTCTTTTAAACAGGACAGATCTCATGTAGAGATGATGGAATAAAAGAGCCAGAAGGCCAACCAGAGACAGCAGAGAGAGCTGATGAAGTCCATTGTACACTGATGGGAGCCATGTTTCTAGCCCAGCTCAGTAGTTCCACATCTGGTATGTGAGGTCATACAAAATGAACATACCCACATTTCCTTAAGGCTTCTCCAAACCGTATTAGGGCCAGCTTACATTTGGCCTCAAAGTCAGGTCATATCTCCCCATCTCTTTCCTGTCCCGAGGTAAGGCAAGGAAGAAGTGATAGAGATGGACTTACTCTGTCCAAGTATCCTCAAACTACCAAGTGCAGGTCCTTCAGTAATGGAGAGTTAGTTGTTTTGTTTTTTTTTTCTACAAAAGGTTATTCAAAAAATCCTGAACTATTGCATATATAGTTATGTTTATTTTGAGTTTGAGCTATGCCCTACTGTGTCTGCTGTATTTTTAGAAGTTTACCTTTCATATAAAAAAATCTATAAATAAATGTCCATGAGACCAGACAAGAGTCATCTAAGGGTGCTAAGGGAGTGGTTTATGTCAGTACAAAGCTGCTTTCTCCTGTCTTTGAAAGGTTGTGGCTACTGGGGGAGGTCCCTGGTGACTGGAGAAAGGCAAATGTGATGTCCACCTTCAAAAAGGGCAAGGAGGAAGATTTGTGTTACTGCAGGCTGGTTGATCCCATCTCAGTCCCTGGGGAGGTTATGAAGGAGGTTTGCCTGGAAGCGATTTCTAGGCACGTGAAGGAGAAGATGGTGATTGGGAACATCAAGAATGGGCTTAACACGGCAAACCATACCTGACCAGTCTGAGTGTCTTGTATGATGAAAAGTTTAGTTCAGGAAACAAGAAGAAAGCAGTAGATGTTGTTTACCTTCACATTAGCAAGGCTTTTAACTTAGTCTCCTGCAGCATCCTTGTAGACAATTGGAGAGGTGTGGAATGATAGCTGAGCTGCAAGGTGGGTGAAAAATTGATTGAGCTCCAGGCTTGAAAAGTAGTGGCCAACAATTCAAAATTTGTCTGGTGACTGGTTATTAGTGATGTTCCTCTGGGGCTGTTCCTGTTTAACATCATTGTCAATGACCTACATGAGGGGACAGACTATACCCTCATTTCACAAATGAAACCAAATTGGGGCTGCTGTTCAGAGGGATGTCAAGAAGCTGAGGAATGGGCCAACAGAAACTTGATGATGTTCTGAGGCAAATGTAAAGTTTTGTGCTTTTGTGCGAAGTCTTGTATTTTTGTACTGTATTTTTTGTATTGATGGAGTAATCTCATGTGACAGCACAAGCTGGGAACCATCTGGCCAGAGAGCAGCTTTGCAGGAAAGGATGCGGGAGTCCCATAAGTTGAACCTGAATTAGCAGTGTGCCCTTGCAGCAATGAAGGCCAACTGCATACCAGGTTATATTAGCGAAAGCATAGGCAGAAAGTTGAGGGAAGTGATTTCTCCCCTCTGTGAGGTACTTGTGAGGCTGCATCTGGAGTTCTGAGTCTCCCTATACAAGAGAGAGATTAACAAACTGGAGAGAGTCTAGTGGAGGGGTCCCAAAGATGGTTAGGAGCTGAAGCGTGCTGCTGCAAAGAGGGGTTGAGAGCGCTGAGGGTTTGTTGTTTTTTTTTTTAACCTGGATAAGAGAAGGCAAAGGGAGGATCAGAGTGGTGTCTTCACCTACCTAACAGTGAGTAATAAAGACAGAATCAGACTCTGCATAGCAAAAGAACAGGAGGGAAGCGCTCTTAAGTTGTGGCAAGAGCTACATTCTGACCAGATATGTGGAAATTGTGACTACTTTCACTTTCAGAGTGAGCATGGTTAAAAACCAGCACAGGTTGCCCAGAGAGACTGTGGTTATCTCCATACTTGGTGGTACTCAGAATTCAGCTGGACAATGCCCTGAAGAACCTCATTTAACTACCAAGTTGGTCCTTCTTTTAGTAGGAATTGGATGAGATGACCTCTAGAGGTCCCTTCCACCTGAATTATTCTATGGTTTTAGAGGGAATCTTTGCAGTTTGCCTTTGACAATGACTCTGTATCCTGATTTTCCAAGAAGGGAGTGAAAGGTTAAGGCAAGGAAACAGGAAGAACTGTGTGAAACAGTGGGGTTAAAAAGTCAGGTAATGGGTACTAAAAAGGGGCTACAGTAGAAACTTTATGGCCAGAAGCTTTAGGAAGAGCCTATGCAGTGGATTCTGGTTAGAGGAGGAAGGAAATGTATGTGAACCATCTGCAGGAACTGACTTGGGTTGGTGTGGAAACATTTCTTTAAACAGGCAGAATGCAGGGAGCTTTGCTTGAAATGCTGCCTGCTTAGTTGGCCCCTTTGTTTTGTAGTACCCTCCATGTCTTTCCCTCTGACCAGTTTTCTTATATCTGTATGCATGATATAAATCAAGATAGCTTTATTGAAATGAACAGAGCTATGCCACATTTGTTGTGGTTAAATATGAAATTAAAATTAGAAGGTTGTTTTCATGCAGTAAACTTGGTAGGAGCATAAGGGAGAAATGCAACTTAAAATAGCATTTGGGAAATATATATAGCAAAATGAACAAACAATATGCAGTGAGTCATGTCCAGCGGTTCTTGCAATAAAAGAAAGAGGAGCTTCTCTGAGGAAACTAACTGGGAATAGCTTTTGCTTATCTGGAGCTACCCTCCGGGTATGGTGTTTTGGCAGTGCCTGTTTGCCCTGTAGCAAAGGGGTGTGCTCGCCCTAGGGGAGGGTAACAGTGTTCACAGCAGTCAGACTGATGGTAACAGAGAATCTGAACTAATTTCTGAATTGCCAGCACTCAGGAGCGCTCATAAAGACAAATCATGTGCAACTTGAGTCACAGTGTTGTCTTGAGTCTTGGTGCCTGCTTCAGCACTCTTGTCCTGTAACAGGCTGAGTGTGATGCATCTCTGCTCTTAGCTAGTGCCCCCTGAAGCCAGTGGATCCCTTTGTGGGTACAAAGCACTCTCTGGGCAGAGGTTATTGCAGGACTGGAACCACCGACAGTCATGCATTGAGAGACCCTGCATAGGTTAGCAAAGAAATCTGCTAGCACGGTTAAGTAAACATGATTTAAAATCTGGTTTGTCTGGCAAGCAAAGACCAAGAACTGCCATTTTACACATGGCCAAAGGCTATACTGGAGTATGTCCTAGGGACATGACAAATGCCACTGTCTTAGGGAAATCTGCTACAACACAGTTATCCTCTTACCTGGCTGCTATGCAGACTTATTTTATAAGCTGGTGGCACTGCTGCCCTGAAGCAAAACTGTGCTAAGGTGGAAGGCAGCAGCGCAGGGCAGCTTTGCTTTTACAAGCTTTGAAACACAAGTGAGGCAGGATAGAATTGGCCAGGCTGGGTGGCAGCAGTTTGACCATCTCTATTAAATAGAAAACTCAACACACAGCACAGGGAAGGGGGTCTGATGACACTATTTCAGCTTTGTTCTCATGGTAACCATTATGTCATCAGGATACCATGGTTACTATAATACTCCTTATATTTCAAATGTTAAAAAAGGCAGAAGGAGAGAAAAAAAACTTTTCCCAAAGTTGAGAGAGATGTGTTTTTTCAGAATTAAGTAGTCATAAGGAAGGATTAACCAGGAGTTGTTAATACTTTGTGGAAAAGCCATTTTGAAACCATGAAGAACTGTTTTAATTAGTAATTGCTGTTTCTGCTGCTGTCCCTGTCACCATATGGTGCATGTCCTGGGGTTTCCCCACTCTCAGCTTGTGTCACCAGCAGCTATTTTGATAAATGCACACTGCAGAAGAGTAACGTGGTCATATTCAAAACTTTGGAAGCATAATTTCTGCTTGAGGTAAAAGCCTCAATTTGCACAAAAGTCAGAAATAAAAAATCCAAAAGTTTAAGATTGGGACTGTAAGGTTATCTCACTTTAGAGGTTCAAGAAAAGCAAAAGAAGTCTTGGCTTGGATGCTTTCAAGATGCCAAAGCATATGGCTCAGAGGAAATCAGAATGGCAGTTTGCTATTCCTTGTTTGAGGACAAAAAGTACGCTGATGGCAGTGTGCTTTCAGGGGATCATGCCTGCAGACCTCTACAGCTACAGCATGAAAGATACCTTTGCTGAAGGAGAGAACATGTGCTCTGATACTGTGAGAATGTACAATTTTGAAAGTGGTCTGATAATGAGAAGTGGAAGAACTTTAGACCATTTTATGTATGAATATGAGAAGGAACAAAAATAAAATAAACGATGCATATATTTTCAAAAGCAGCTGGTGTTCATGGGACTGTCGGTATTAGTAACTGCTCAACTTAAGACTTCTTAAGGAAATTGGTGGGCATTCTGCGCATTGTCAGTGTCAGGTCCTGGGAGATAGTTCAAGACAGAATCTACAAACGCAGCACATTTAAAATTTAAAATTCACTTTTGGAACTCTTGTGAGTTCAGGATTGCTCAGTTGGTGCAGGGCTGATTTTGAAACGGTAGAAAAAAAGATTAACAAAATATTAGGTATTCAGGTTTGATGGGGAAATTCTAAAATCAAAATAATTTTGTTAGCTTCTGTACTTCCTTGATCTTATCACCTGTATTGTTCTTCCTCCATTTTCCCCTGATACTTGTTATCACTGATTAAAGTATCTTTTTCTATATTGGATAGTAAATTCCTGAGGCCAGGATTGTAGTTTTCTACACCAACTTAACAGGGCTCAATCATAACAAAGCAGGTGAGACTCTTATAAAAGCATGGGCTGGATTTTAGGTGCTAAAAGACATCTTTTTTTTGCAAACAGAAATGCAATGCATTGAGAAGTACAGTATGTCACACATATATATATATATTCAAAACCCGTGAAAATTTGTTGTATTAGCCAACAAGAAAAAGGACTAATGGCTGCTGTGGAAACCTAACCATAAAGAAATCAATGAGATGTATACAGTTGACTCTAAAATGTTGCCCTTCAATACATGTCAAGCTTCCTAAAGCATTAAAGTACCCCAGTTATCCCTAGATTCATTTGACTTCTGCAGGATCCCTTCTGTCCACATATAGCATTCAAAACATTGGTTCTGCATGCTTTTTGCATTCTTGCTGTTGCATATTTTACATACAAATAGTCAAATCACAAAAGTTTTGGCAAAACCAACAGCAATCAGCAGCCAGATCTCCCTACACACAAAAATCTATAGTCTAGCTTCAGCTGCCATGATTTCAGGGGGAATGAAGGAGGGCAAAACCACAAATCTGAAAGGAAAGGCTGTCACTATAGAGAATATTGCCTCTTGACTATAAAAATATCCATGCCAGCAAACAGCTAGTGGTGTTTCTAACAAATTCTCTCTCTCTAGATTAAGCGATCAGCTGCCCTTTCTTAAAGTTCACTGTAGCCTAGCTGATTTTGTACATCTGTTGTAGTCTTGCAAATATTTTACTTGTTTACTACAAGCATTTCACAGCAAGCGTTGCTGCTAAGGAGAATTGATAGACACTTGAGATAGCTGAAGTCTATATAGCTGGGCATGGCTAAAGTTTTTTACCTGTTTATCTCTCTGATTTAATAGTCCTCTTGCTCCAGATTGAAGAAAATTAATGTCAGAAATCATCCTTGGAAACAGGAAACACAAGCTCTGGTAGCAAGAGACCGCATGTATGTTTGGCCTAAGAGTCCCATAGAAAAATGTTTCATAGAAAGTATCTTCTGAGTTGAAATAGTCCTACCAAGGTCAGAAATATTTGAAAACATGGGATTTCAGATAACTCATTCAGAAAAGAATAATTTCAGTGATACTTCCTAAGCTTTCCATGTGTCTGGGATAAAGAAATATCCTTTGCTACTGAAGTTAGTTCATTGCCAGTATATACCAGCAATTATGGCTGTACAGAGACATGTATATGAATATGTGTATGATGTATATGAATAACGGTGGCCCCAAAGAATCACCATACAGCAAGCCAAAATACTAAACCAAGGCAGTCAAACCGATTAGGGCCTTATCATCAATACCTTGAGTAGAGTTATGTTTGGTATCATATTTCTAAGAGATCGCCACCATAGAAAATAACTTTTTTGGTTGTAATAGTATCTTGATGTCTCAAAAAATGCCTTCAGTATATTGGAAAAAGATGAGATTTGTCTCTGGTTTAATTAGGTTTCAGGGCATATAATCAGCTAACAATTTTAACTTACATGTCACGGCAGGTAACATAAAGACAAGATATATATCCCATTGCTGAAAATAACTTGATTAAGAAACCAAGGACCTGCATATTGTATGTAGTCATCAGAAGTTGGCATATGCTCTGCAAGACTGCTTTGTCTGGCACCTGAAGCTGTTTTCAAGCTTTTTCTTTGAGGAGTTCTAGTTGGTATTCGTTCCCAGGCTTGTTGTCACTTAGCATTACTGAACTGCCAGCAGCAGCAGCGCCCTTTCTTTCTGCCTGTTGTGACAAAGCCTAGCTCATCAGGCGGTGCTCAAAAGTTACTCCAAATTCTGACATATGGGACCTTATGAATTAAGTTTTCCCCACTTGAAAAATACTAATGATGAAGAATGACAATTAAAAAAAACTGAATAGCAATAGCCTATGTCAGGTGAAAGGTTTCTAGTGCAACTTTGGCATTTTTCTTGCATAGATACTCCTTTTGCAGTAGATGAAACTAATCGTTTTTCTAGAATGCTATTTACAGAATATGTGCAGGGCCACATTGTTAATGTCATCAGTCTTCTTAATGCATACATGTATCTTTAATTCTTAGCCTGTTTTTGTCGTTAGACAAACTGTTTCTGCACAAATAACCATAATATAGTCTGACTTACTTTTGGTTGGAAAAAAAAATATAGAGAGTATAAATATACAATTTCAAGAATACTTGATTTGAGCCTCCTTTACTAAAACTAACCAGTTGGGAGTAACTGTCTTTGAAAAGCCTTATTGCTATTGCTTAACAGTACTGCCTGCCATGTAATTTAGTACCTTTCTATGTGCAAAATATGAATACTGTTGAAGTTTATATACTGCAAGAAACATAGAATTTTAATTTTCTGTCATAACCATTTGAGAAAGTAATAGGCAATTTTCATTATTTAGTGCTTGGATAATGCACACCAGTTGATGTGTATGATACTTACAGTAGGAGTAACTGACACAGGATCCATATGGCACTCGAGCATAGAATTCAGCACGAGAAACTGAAAGGTCATCCAAACTTAAACTGAAGGGGGAGCTTCATCTTAAGAAAAAAAAATACCTGTGGCCAACTGTCAAATATATAATGTCTATATCCCTACCATGCATCTATATTCCTACCCTGTTGCTGTATCTTCTTAAAATGAAGCCGGGGGTGGACTGTCACAGGCCTTCAGAGGAGGAGGTAAGAAGTAAACAGGTATTATTAAAGAAAGCAAGTGCACTTACTCCAAGCTATACAGCTCTGTTACTGGTTGTGCTGGTTTTGGCTGGGACAGAGTTAATTTTCTTCACAGTAGCTAGTATGGGGCTATGTTTTGGATTTGTGCTGAAAACAGTGTTGATAATACAGGGATGTTTTCGGTATTGCTGAGCAGCGCTTGCACAGAGTCAAGGCCTTTTCTGCTTCTCACACCACCCCACCAGCGAGTGGGCTGGGGGTGCACAAGAAGATGGGAGGGGACACAGCTAGGACAGCTGGCCCCAGCTGACCAAAGGGATATCCCAAACCATATGATGTCATGCTCAGCGTATAAAGTTGGGGGAGGAAGAAGGAAGGGGAGGATGTTTGTAGTGATGATGTTTGACTTCCCAAGCTACCATTACATGTGACAGGGCCCTGCTTTCCTGGAGATGGCTGAACACCTGCCTGCCGATGGGAAGTAGTGAATGAGTTCCTTGGTTTGCTTTGCTTTACCTTTTAAAATGTCTTTATCTCAACCCATGAGTTTTTTCACTTTTACCCTTCTGATTCTCTCCTCCATCCCACTGAGGGGGAGTGAGCGAGTGGCTGCGTGGTGCTTAGTTGCCAGCTGGGGTTAAACCATGACAGTGGTCTTTGCATTTGGCAGCTCATGGCTTAGGCAAGTGTACTCTTCACTGGGTAAAAAACTGGCTGGCTGGCCGAGCCCAGAGAGTTGTGGTGAATGGAATTAAATCCAGTTGGCGACTGGTCACAAACGGTGTTACGGTGTTCACCAGAGCTAAGTTTTGGGGCCAGTCTTGTTTAATACCTTTATCAATGATCTGGATGAGGGGATTGAGTGTGCCCTCAGTAAGTTTGCAGATGACGCCAAATTGGGTGGGAGTGTCAATCTGCTCAATGGTAGGAAGGCTCTGCAGAGGGATCTGGACAGGCTGGACCAATGGGCCGAGGTCAATTGTATGAGGTTTAACAAGGCTGAGTGCTGGGTCCTGCACTTGGGCCACAACAACCCCATGCAACGCTACAGGCTTGGGGAAGAGTGGCTGGAAAGCTGCCCAGCAGAAAAGGACCTGGGGGTGCTGGTTGACAGCCAGCTGAATATGAGCCAGCAGCGTGCCCAGATGCCCAAGAAGGCCAACAGCATCCTGGCTTGTATCAGAAATAGTGTGGCCAGCAGGACTAGAGAAGTGATTGTCCCCCTGTCCTTGGCACTGGGAGGCCACACCTCCAATACTGTGTTCAGCTTTGGGCTCCTCGCTACAAGAAAGACATTGAGGTGCTGGAGCGTGTCCAGAGAAGGGCAACGAAGCTGGTGAAGGGTCTAGAGCACAAGTCCCGTGAGGAGCGGCTGAGGGAACTGGGTTTGTTTAGCCTGCAGAAAAGGAGGCTGAGGGGAGACCTTATTGCTCTCTACAACTACCTGAAAGGAGGTTGTAGTGAGGTGGGTGTCAGTCTCTTGTCCCAAGTAACAAGTGATAGGATGAGAGGAAATGGCCTCAAGTTGTGTCAGGGGAAGTTTAGACTGGATATTAGGAAAAATTTCTTTACTGAAAGAGTGGTGAAGCATTGGAACAGGCTGCCCAGAGAGGTGGTGGAGCCACCATCCCTGGAGGTGTTCAAAAAACGTGTAGACATGGCACTTCAGGACATGGTTTAGCAGGCAAGGTGGTGTTGGGTTGACAGTTGGACTAGATGATCTTAAAGGTCTTTTCCAACTTTAATGATTCTATCCATTTCATTTCATTTAATTTCGTTTCATGATACCGGCTCATGACTGGGTGGGGTCAGGTAAAGAGCCTTCTAAGAAAACTGGCTGAGGCCATGGCACTGAAGAGGATAAGAATAATTTTTTTTTTCCCCTTCCTTTCTTTCTTGACCTCTTTTTAAGCATTCTGTATAAGCCAGATACAAAGGCAGGATTCAGAGCAAACTGGACTATTGCTCTGTTCTTGAGTGGCAATAGTTATATTTAATCTTTCCATCTATTTCCTATATAAAAAAAAGTCATCAGAACAAAGCAATAAACAAACTTGAGACCTATGAGTAGTGGTCATTAGGGCCTATTGCAAAGTGCTACTTTGTCAGGGAAATGGAGCCCAGTTAATTGAAAGTAGGCTGTTGAAAACTTTTGGTTTTACCTGGCTTGTTAATGCTCATCTGATAGCTTGGTACTGCAGGAGAAAAGGCAGTTCATTTCAGCACTGTACCTCTTACCTATTACTTGTTGAGAAAAGTCTCCCTCTGACTGGAGTTGTCAAAGGGACAAGCTGCAGACCTAGCAGACTCTGGAGATGTAGGTTGACTTCCCCGTAGTGCCCCCAAATCCCTATGAAGACTTACACAAATAGCAGAGGGTGCTTAATGACTCAGCGTGCTGTCAGGCTTTACCAGAGAGGGCCCCAGATGGGGGACCTGACTGGAAACCCCTCTGTCATTCTTCAAGCTTGGCTACCTACTTTTTTCCTCCACATAAATCAGGTTGTCAGGTAAAGAAGAAGGTGGGAAAATAGCACCTGCCCAGGTTACAACTCAGCCTGAAGCTGGGAGATTGCTGAAGTTTGCATCTGGAGCATGGAGAGGGGAAATGATCTTGAATCTTAATCTCTCAGCATATCATTCTTTTATCTATGGAATAGCGATGAAGCTTTACCTCAGAGAAGTGTTGCATTGATTAGCTGTTGATGTGAGAGGAATCTTTGTACGGAGGTTTTTGCCCTACAGGAACTGACTGGGAGAGAGGGATTTCTGTGAGTCAATACTTGTGATATGACAGAGTTCAAAGGCAGTGTCAAGAAACTGCAACATTTTACTGCAGGTCTGGCAGCATTTGATGCTGTTATGGCTAAACCATAGCTACATTATAAGAATTATAACTTTTAAAGTAAAAATAAGTTTTTCTCCTGGTCTGAGTCTTCAGGGACCAAAACCCAAAAGGAGAATAAAAAGAATGACAGTTCATGATTTAAAATGTTTAGTGGTTTTTTTTCTGCCATTATCATGGGTTTGGATTGCTTGGCTGTAGTGAAATATGAGACCAAAACTGAAGTAGGACAGAAAAATATAACATCAGATGTGAATCTCATCATATTAGCATAAGTTGGACTAACTCATCTTTTAACTGAATGCTTTCAATCCTGCTAACTTCAGTAGGGTTCCACAGCTGTAACAAACAGCAGCATTTACCTATGGATCATCTAGTCTAGGTAAGGTATAATAGCAGAAGCAAGAGGAGGTATATGAGGTAGTCAACAGTAAATGGTGGGAATTCAGTATCCTGAATCTAAATGCATGTGATTTAAAACAGTACCAAAAGGAGAAGGTGACAGCACTTTTTAAGTATTGAAATATCCTTGTATTGTGTTCTGCATGATTGAGATTGATCCTACTCTGACTGAACCTTTACAGATTCTCTTGCTTTTACCTCCCCACAATTTCTTCTCTCCAGAGCTTAGGTCATGCTCTGGACCATCCAGGAGAGCCACTTGGCCTCTCAGCTCTAGCAACAAGGTGGTGAAGGAACTGGAAATGGCTCTTTTTCTTGGAACGTACCTCCATCTTCTCAGTGAAGTTCCAGAGCTTCCATACCTATTGGGGCAGTGGCTACCTGTGTATGCCAGGGTGTCACAAATGAAGGAAGAGTGGAGGGTTGTGGTGAAGCACAACGTCTAAGGAAGCAGGAGCTCCAATGTGGTCATTGTGCTGAAGTCCTGGATGAGGATATTTCAGCTTCCAGCAAGATCAATTCTCTGTGAAGTGGATGGTATATAATGGAAGAAAAAGTCCTCACAGAGTGAGACTCTCTCTCATTCCTGGTCTGGAGGGTCAAGATAGGGCATTGTGTGATGAGACTGCAGTACTATTTTGTGTATTAATGTCATTGAAGATTCAAATAAATCAACAATCCTAGCTGAAGTAATAGGAAAATCCCTTCTAAACCTAAATGATGGGTCAAAACTATTAAATACTGGAGTTTCTTTCTTGAATTCTTCAGAGCTTACTTTACTTTGAACTTTTGTAATTTATTAAGATGATATGGCTTGTAGACAAAGCCTGCCTTACAGCCTCCTTAACCTCTTGCCCCCAGGCCCTAACTTCAAAGGTGCTATTCTGAGCTCATACCTGCTTATATTTGACTCAGTATATAAAACACATATGCTCTAAGGTCACATTTGTCCATGGCATAAGCCAGGGCAATTATTTTTGAAGCTGATGCAAGTTCTTTCTGCTTATATCCAGAGTGGAGTAAGTCTTAAGAGGCCTAAAGCTTGATTTTTCTCTTTCAATGTTCTTCGTGTGACTGGCTAGAGCTGTTTGAATTCAAGTAGCTATTGGAACAATTCAACAACTGGGAAACAAAAGAATTAAGACTAAGTTTTTGTTTATTTGCTAAAGTATCAACTGAAAGCTCCCTTCCCAGTTTTCATTGCAATGTGATGGCGAGAGACTTGCCTAAAGCAGTATTGAGGCATGGCTAGATCCATATTTCAAAGTAAATTCTATCTGAGATCCATTTTGCTTGTTAAATTTACAGCATTTTAATCCATTCATTTAAATGCCAATTCTCTGGACGTTAACTCTTTTACAATATGGAAGTCCTGTTTATATTTGTTGATGCAATGTCCCTGAGAGCAGGAGAGCAACAAAAGGGTGACCTTCAGTTTCAATGTAATGCCACCCAGGAATCAAGCAATCTAATATCTCTCTTGTTGATTCGGAGTAGTGACACATATCACTAATATATTGCATGCACACACAAAAGTAACACAAGAGATGCTCTTGCTTGTATTACTCACTTCCTATTTCTAACTTAAGAATGTGTTAGTAAGAGTGTTACACAAACTGTTGATACAGTTTTAACAAGAAGAAATATAGTACAATGCATCGTAGGAGTATGGAGTGATACAGTTTTCCTGTGTGGGTTGGAGAAAGTATTTTTTAAGTATTCTTATTACACAGACTATATATGATTAGCCTAGTTGTCGCCAATTACAGGTGTTCTAACGCCTACCTTCTCCTGTTTATGGTTTTTATCATGACTGACATCATCATTTAATCATTACAGCAGTGGACAAAGAGTCAGAATTCCTGGCTCCTGAGAGTAATTTGGGTGATATACTATTTTTTGTCCTTGGATCAGTCAGAGTTCAGTCTCTTTATGCCTCCATCTTTCCATCTGAAAGCAGAAATAATCTGGAGGTTGATATATTTATGCTTAGGATTCTTTCCCACTCTCTGCAGTAAAAGAGCAAGTAAATGTAAGCATTTTGTCCCACATGAAATTCTGGTATTTGAAAATTTGTGTTTATCAGGAATTGGGCCAAACATGGTAATATTGATACATTTTCCTTTCTGTGGGTTGAAAAGTTCCAATAAATAAATGCTGGTTAGGAAATGGAGGCCTCAGATACTTCTGTAGTCCCAAAGTGAATTGGTTGTATTATGTTTCCTGAACAGAAAAGGAACATTTTGATTTGAATTCAGTTTCACTTGTCTCTGTGTCACCTAAATAATTTGGGATTGTCATGCCAACCCACTGGGTTTCTCTAAATTGCCCAGGGTCAGGTGAGTCCCAGGGCATACTGTGTTAGTTGCCCTACCATGTGCCCATTCAGTATCAACAGGAGATCTCAGGTAGCTGGGACCGAAGGAAAAAGCACAAGGCAGCTGTACTGCAGTTCACATGAGGCACCACAGCCGCGGACACAAATGCAAATTATCATTGATGTGACTTGGAACCATTCCAGTTTGGCTCAACAACCTGAATTTTATTGGTGAGAAGGAGCAAAGGCCAGGGCTCATGGCATGTGAAGTCTGAAGCAATCACTTCGTCCACCGTGTTCATGTAAACGCTAGCGATGTCAGAGTAGAATCCAATAGAACACATGGCAGAACAAATGTAAAAATGCAAAATATGAAAGAGCAGTGCTAATATGAGTTTGGAAACCTGGATGGGGTGAAATGCTTGTGCCTTGTGAGGGAAAGAATGGTTAACATAAAATTCCAGAAGCCTGCAATTCTGTCACAGGCTCTGGTACAGACCCATGGCATAAATGGTTCATGATGCCTGAAGCTAGTCTATATTCTTAACAGGAGAATGCCTTTCAACATCTAAATCAGTGACTTTAGCAAACTGTCCCCATCCTCTAAGGGGGTCATCAGTTGAGAGATGTTTATATAGGTCTAATAAGAGTAAATTCAGTGAACCTTTATGATGTCCCAATATTTTCCAACATGTCAAATACAGAGACATTTCAAAAAGCTTGCTTAGAATACACAGAACCTACAGAAACTAATCTGGACCTCCTAGAAAACAAACATCTAAGGAGAATGTGAACTAGGACACGATTCTTGAAGAAGATAATAGCATATTTTCTTGGAGTACAAGGTTTAGTCTTTGGCTGCCAACTCAGCTGCAGGAAGGAAAAGAATTGCAAGTGGAGTGGCTGGGATTTCACTCGATATATTTGAAAATGGGTTCTCAATTCCTGCCTCCTATCTGAGGAGGGCTGTAATTCTGTGTCCTGAGGCACTGTGAGTGTGCCCAGCATTCAGCTACCCCACCAGTGGGGTGTTCTGAACCTCCTGTTTTGTTCTGACTGCATCTAAATGTCACAGCTTCCTCTGAAAGCCGCTTAAGGTACTTCAGGAATATTCTCTCAAGGCAGCTGTCACCTCCTGGGAGAAAACAACAGCCTCTGGTGAATGGCACTGAAAAGCCTCAGAAGGAGATGGATGGGGGAAAGACAGACATTTGTCAATGGTTTTTTTGTGGTTTTTTTTGTCCCAGACTGACATTAAAGTAAATGATTGCATCCTGTGTTTGAATGCTGTTGTACTGGATCAGAACAGAGACTGTAAAGTTGCTGTATTTTATCCCTGGTACCTTTAGGAGTATGAGCAAGAGAGAGGAGCCAGAGAGAGATTTTTATACAGAGCTGTCGATACTTGTGACCAATCATGTGCAAACTGCTTGTACTTTCCAGGTCAGAATTTCTGAGAAGCTCTTCAGTGGTCAAGAAAAATTACTAAGTTTTTTTTTTGCATAGATAAACCACGTTCTGGATGTTCCGGGGACCTGCTCTGTGATGGTCATACTGCTTGACCTGGGTACTTCTACCCCATCTCTGTGCAGAATTCCCCAATCTGTTGTGATACAGTCCCAAATGAGGAGTTGGCAAATTCTAGGGCTTTTGGAAACATGGCTGTTTCTTAGTGTGGGGTTGGGGCTTTTTTCCCCACCCTGGAGGTCTGGATATTCTTCCTCTTTCATATTACTGTCTCACTTTTGATGTAGGCTCTACAGCAAAGATTGCTGCTGCATGTGTCTACTGGTTTTGTCTTTCTGTTATGCTGTGCTTTTAAATAATCAAGAGTGCCTAGGGCACAGGATGGGCACCTTTCCCATCTGGTTTTGTAAGCATAGATAAATACTTATAGAAAAGACAGCCGTGGCAGTTCCCCCTCTTCTCTGATAGATCTCTCTTCAAAGCTGTGGATCAAAAGAGCATTGCAAATATTCAGCAGCAGGGACCATGACTCTGAGGACTGGCACAGAAGAGTCACACGTGAACTTCTAAGCCTGCATAAGTAACCTTCCAAAATGCAGGTTGAGAAAATAATAAACACACTTATCTTGCCAGCAGGGAAAGAAAGTGCCTCCTGTCACTCAGAGCAACTCTCTGAGGCATTGCAGTCATGTATGGAAGCTGAAGGAGGCCTGTCTGAGGCCTGCTGCCTTCAGAAATGTGACAGAAATTCAAGTCTGCTTTCATTGAGACATTAGAAATGGCACTGCAGAGACTCAAGAGATCTAAATTAAAATTCCAGCTCTGACACAGACTTTTGGAGTGTATGAGCAAATTACTATGTGCCTCAGTTCCTACTGGTAAAAAAAAAAAAGGATGATAATATTTCTTCTCTCTGACTTTGTCCTGTATCAGAGCCTCAGACTGAGGCCATTTCTCACTAAATAGATGTATTTGAACCCCAGCCCTCCTGGGGCAGCTAAGCAATGAAAATAGAAGTGAAAATAGTAGTAAGTAGGTAAATAAGTGATTTGGAATTAATATGGGATGTCCTGGTATTGATTTTATATGGTAAATAAGTAAGATTTATCTGTTTATGAAGACAGGTGAGCTTTTATTGAATGGTATAAAACTTACCTGAGAGACAAGCAAGTAAATAGATTTGACTGCAGACAACTATTTTCTTCATGTAAAACCAATGAGGCAAGAGAGAATTTTATAACTGCATATGTTATCAAAACAGCTCATCCACTATCCTATCTTTAAGCCCAGTGGAAGATTGGTAAGGGGGATGATCACAAACTCCCAGATTTTACTATTGTGCTCCAAATTTTGTTCTTTTTCTTTCCATAGCTCATTCCAGCACGCCTTTGGATGTCAAAGGTTGATGGCATCAAGACATCTGCTGCTGCCCTGAAACTATGTCTCTGGTTGGTAATATTAACTTTGTTTCCTTAAACTTGTTTACTAAAACTGGTGTTTTACAGTAGAGAATGTATCTCCTTCCCAACCAATGCTCATCACTGATTTGGACTAAACAAGCCCGGTTCTTCACTGTCTGGCTATCTACCTGCAAAGAGCATTTCCTGAAAAACAGTAATCTGGTGAGGCAGGATTTTGCAGTGGCATAAATAAATGTGTGAGGCAGTATAGGACAACAAATAACCAGCCTGGTGTTTTAAGTGTGGAGTCCCACACTGAGTAAAGGGTTGTCGTTTTTCAGGCTGAATGTCTGAGGAAAGTGAAGGGCAAAGGAAACTGCAGTAACTCTGCAGCTCTATAGATGTCACCAGCCTTTCACTCCAGCCTTCGCCAGCCGTTTTCTGGTTGGTACCTATCTCCCTCCAGCCATTTATTTTGTAGCCCCAGAGGGACTGTTGTTTGGATGATGAAATACTGCACAGTACAAATTAAGACCTGCCAGCAGTGAGCTGTGCCTGGACAGGAGATACAAAATGGAAAATGTAAACAGTAACACAGTACTTTTTCAATTACATCTTAAGCAAACATACTTACTTACCAGGAGTCAGAGAACAGTGTGAACTTCTTTTTAGATATTGCCAGCTAAATCATTATGGCATTTCCTGAGCTTTGTTTAAAATGATTTATGGAGGTTATTTGCAACATTTCGCCTTCTCCTGGAATTCTCACGTAAAAATCCAAACCACTGATTTCCGTTCACATGACACCCACAGCAGGCATGCACTGTTCTCTTGGAGCTGGGAACTTTTCTGCAAAATGGCAAGGGAAGTTCCAAAAAGAAAAAAAAAAAAACAGTACAGAAGGAAAATGACCCCCTTGCATCCTCGCAGAGGATGACTTCGGTGCTAACTTCACGTAAGGATCCAAAGGTATGAAGACAGGGCAAGGTGGGAGGTGAACAGAGAACAAGGAGATGGGTTTGCTTGTTGAGGTGAGGTTTTTGGAACATAACACAGCCTCTTTAATTAACAACTCAGTTTGGATATTCTAGAGCAACACCACAGAGATTTCAGGTTTGATTCCCAAGTGGAGCAGCTGCAGCTGTGCTGGAGAGGGTGGCTGTGCATTGGCTGTGCCACTGGCCCACACACATACCTCTGCTTGGTGGTACTGGGTGTCTGTTGCCTCCTGTAATCAGACCCCTGCTTAGGGCTCTGAGCACAACTGATCTCTGTTACACCAGTGGGGAAAAGCTGTAACTGGTAACTGATTGCTGTTGTGTTCATGGGAAGAAGCAGATAGATTGAGGTCAGGTTTGTACTACAGTGTTTGGCTAGAGTAGTTGCTAGCTGGAGGCGTGGGGAGGAGGGGAGGAAGGCACCCCAATGTAGCAGTGCTTTCAGAGAAACTCCTTTAGTCATTGTATGACACGTATCTGCAAGAGGCTTAGCCAGCATAGCTAGAGCTTAGCCATGACTCCTGGAGGCAAGCCCTGGCCAAACAGACTGCTCAGAAAACGTACATTCATCAGTCCCAGAAAAGTGTTTCAACACAGGCTTCGTTCAAGCCCTGGCTTTGTTTGATCCCTACTTGAAACAGTTCTTTTCAAGACTGCCCCAAACAGTGGTACTTTCCCAGCTTGAAGTTTAAGTAAGGCACAAGGAGCAGGATGGAGAGATCAGAGAGTGAGGTTAGGAGAGGGGCAGGTCATGGCAGGGTGGGCAGTAGGGTCTGGCTGCTGGGATCCTCAGGCCAGTGGTTTGTCCATGAGATCACACAGTTGGCTAGCCCACAGTAGTGCATCTGGGGGGATACAGAGCAGGGCAGTGCTTTTCTCTTGAATTTTAAGCAAATTGCTCAGAGCAGTGAGGAGAAATACTAAAAAACAATGCATGCTTTCTTCAGGATTTCCATTTTTTAAACTCACATCTTAAAATACATTTAAAAGCTTTGTTAGTAAATGATCCTCAAAAATTTGACAATACATATTAGCTCAGCTGGTAATGACACTGCAGGCACTCCGCTGTTAATAAGTAATTGGCATTTTTCATACCGATTTCATACTCCATGCCTTTCACCTTTGGATGGAGGGCCATACCGTAATTTGATATACAAGGGTATATTTCAGTGTAAGATCACCAACATCAGTGCTATTGCTATGAATTTACATTGGTGTAATAGGAAGTAGAATTTGTCCCTAAAAGACAGGCAGTGAAAAATGAACATATACTATAATTCCCCGAGTGGTAGATTTTCATATTATCTATGTTAATTCAGGATTTGAATCTTGGAGATTGAATTAATTTCAGATCTCCTACCACCTGACCCAAAACAAAAACCAGACAGCTGTGTTTGTGACTGCTTGGTAATATATTTTTCCAGGAAAACACAGCTTAAGCTCGGCTCTACCGAAATAGCTGGGTGTTGTTTGCACTTTATAAAGTGCACCACTAAAGGAAGAGAGAACAAGTATCTGCCTACCCCAGGAACATACCATTTAACTTTGGTGCAGTGCAAGAGTGTGTCAAAAACGGGTTTGAAACAATGTTTTAAAATCCTGTTCAGTGAAAAGGAGATGAAAAGCTAGAAGAGTACTGTGAGGAAGTTCTTAGTTTGGTTTATTGTTTGATGCAGAACAAAACACACTGTTCAAGAAAAGGGGCAACAACCCAAGAGACTGCAAATGTGCAGGCAGGATTAGAAATTTTGAGAACAGAAGAAGAGTCCATTTTCTGCAGCACTATGTAAAATAGGAACCAAAAAATAGGGTCATTCATTATATTGACTGTGACACATGACTTAATCCCTGAAAGACATCTATTACGTAGATTTATGTCTGATCTCAAAATTTGAAAAAGCACTAATACCTTGGGACCCAAAGCTGAGGTTTTAAAAGGAGTCAGCTTTACCTGAACACCAGTACTGACAGTGGTGGCAGGGGGAAGCTTTTTGGCCTGCTCCACTGCAGTCAGTCCTTTTGGGATTCAGGCTTTTCTACCCAGGAGCAGCAAAGAAGTTTTCTTTTATGCTGAACTCTGAAGGTGGAAGGCAGCAGAGATCCCAAATAGTTTCAGTGGTTTTACACACAGGGCAGAATGGCACAGTGACTGAAAATGGACCTTGTTGATGGACAGCCACAAAGAGCTAGTTCGCTATGTTCTCTTGCATACAGTCCAGTGAGGTGTCTTGGGACTATTCTGGACCACTGCTTTCTGAACAGCATAGTTCCTTTTTTATATGAAGTGATGCTTGGAGATGGAGATGGGTGCATATGTATACAGAAAATTCACAAATTATTCATAGCCATCTACATATTCAAATGACAGAAGAAAATAAGCTTTTCATCTCCTTTATCTCAAGAAACAGAGTTCTGGTCTATTCTTTTTATGCAACTTACTAATGAGCAGACGAAAAGACTTTTATATACTTTTGTAATGTGTAGATTATGTGATTGAAAAAGGAGGCATTATTTCAATTAGTTACACCAATCGTGAATTATAACACAGTTTTAATTGAAGGGAGATCCACATGAATATGCACTGCATTAATCAAGATGCATTGCAATGAATACTGAATGAATAATAATGAAACACCAAGAATACAATGTCACCATTTAGAGATGTTATATCTTAGCTCTTCCCTGTACTAGACTATCAGAATTAATTGAACCAGTACAAAACTTGGTGGCTGGTGGCATGTTCATTGTTGCTTAAAAGGAATGAAAGCATAGGCACAATCTAGACCATTTATCAAAAGCTGGCTCATCTAGAACTTGTTACAAAACTCAGCTCATGAAGTTTTCCGAATCAGTTTTGCCAATAGTGAGTTACAGTAGCATGGATCCACCTTCATTGGATATTCTTGTACCACAGTTCATTAGAGGTAAATGTATGTGTCTGAGGACACATAGATAAACATTTATAAACTATATTAGTTGTTTGGAGAGAAATATATGTCTTTTTGATGAGAAATCATTTTAAACTATCTCACAAGCTTTGCTGTCTGGAAGAGATTATGTGCAAATGAATCTTTGATATGACTACTATTTATTTTGAACTTCCAAGGTCGTAATTCACTGCAGAGAGGCAGATTCTACCTGAATGATATGTATCCATCTCTTACAAGTTGACTGGAATCTTAAGTGGGATTAACCAGCAGAAATGCAATAGTAAAACCAAAATGTTGGGGTTACAGATTTTGCCTGTAAATTAGGCTTGATCTTGGTTATCCAAAATCACAATGCAGAGCAAAGGTACTCATTCCAAAAAGGAAATTAATTCACTTGTATTATAACCAGTTTAGATGAGCTACTGTGAATTTCAAATGATGTGGTTATACCAGCAGATGAGTTACGAAAAAAATGAGCTTTGAATCCTGCATTGCAAGTACACCAGAAGCTTGGTTCATGCACCCACTTGAGAAACAATAATGCAGGGCCCAATTCTCCCTTCATTTGCTCTGACTGTCACAGATTAATGAAATTAAGAGCCAGACTGAATAGTGTGTTGTCTAATCACAGACTGTAGACTGCTGTCCTTGCAGTGAGCTTTGTGTGTCTCACTAAAACACAGCCTGCACAAAGCAGGCATCCAGTTTGGGCTCAGAAAATGGAGAATCAGCTTCTTCCCTGCTAGTCTGTTCCAATGGTTAGTCACTCTCACTCTTAAAAATGTGTTACTTATTTCCCATCTGGCATCCAGATATGGGAATGTATGTCAGAATAGCTCTGCTGACTTTAATGTGCTACTCCTGATGAGAGGAGAAACAGGCCTGAGGTCTGTTTGCTCCTGATCCTGAATTGGAGAGACCATTAGTGCTACAGGCCTGAGCACTTGGTGCCAGCTATTCCAGTCAGCAAGCTGAGATGTTCGTTACTGTCTTATTACTTTCTTCTGTTTGTTCCACTAAGTGAACATTTGTTCACTGAGTCAGCCCTTACGTGCCTGTTCTACCCACTCCTTTTTTCCCCCTTCTCTCCCAGTGGAGAATCGTTGCAAAGTACAGTGATGCATCAGTGTCTGCCTTTTCCATGAGCAGGGCAGGAGTTCATTCTGCCCATTCACAACTTATTCCTACTCTTTGAAACACACGTGAGCATGTGCACACAAAAACATGAGCAAAACCACTCAGAATCTGTCTCAAAAACTCCTGCTGAAAGCTGTCAATTATCCCACACTGAGGTAACTTTCCTTTTAGTTTTTAAAGGTCAAATCTATCCTGTTACAGAGTGTCAGAAAGTCAGTGCATGTCAGATCAGGCAGTTGCTAGAGAGTGATAGAATTTTCATTTTGGATCAATAATGATATATGAAAGTGTCTAGATAATAATTTTAACACATCTACTACAACACGATTTTGTGATATCACTGCTAATCTTGTAATTACATCGCCACCTGGTGCCTGCTAGCATCATACACCAAGCTGCAGAAAATGCAGTGTTTCTGTGACAATTTCTGTAGCAAATGCTGTGGGTTTGATGTAAAATATTGGGCTTGAAA
>VYZW01018327.1:1732-12500 GCA_013401315.1 Balaeniceps rex | reverse complement strand
TCCAGCCAAACCTGAGCTTCTATTCATCAGCCAAGTGAAGGGAATTAGGCACATTGACACCAGATGAGAATCTGGCCCTAAAATATCTGTAAGCAAAGAATGGAAAACACAGAAAGCTTTCATAGATATTCCATTTAATGTTTTGTAAACTTTCCTGCTATGTTGCTAGGGGGATTTTAATACATCAACACATTTACAATAGATTTCAGTGAGATGTTTGAAATTGGAGCCGATTCTCCCCCTGCCCTGAACTTCCTTACTGTTCTGTCACCATTTCAGTTCTCTTCCATCTGGGAAAGACCCTCTTGCTGACCCACTTCCTGCCCCTGTAGCAGTACTAGGAACTGCACAAGGAATCCTTGTTTTACTACACTTCAGACGCTGACATTGCATTTTGCAGCTAGCCAGGCTTCATCTGGAGAGTTTTCATCTTGCGTTTCCTGACGTGAGTCAGTTGTGAGGAAAGTGTTTAACCTTTTTTGTCAAAGGTTAAACATATAAAAGGGGAATGTGAAGCTTTTGTATTCCTGTTGTTGCCACATTAAAGAAAGCAGCTTTCACGGCTGAGCTAAATCTAACTTTGGCAGGGGGGATATTTCTTTCTGTATCCAAATCAAAGCTGCAGTTTACTGCACTTGTTAAGGAAGGTGTATGTTTGAGCAGGCCTATATGACACAGGTCATTCATTGACTGTTTCCATTGTTCTTTTTCTTCTTAATAGTCCTCTCTGCCTCTCTCAATGGATTTGAAGAGGTTTGGACATGCATTTGTATTAAGTGAGGCAATTAGAAACAGATCATTTTGAAAAATTCTGTAAAATATAAAGAACTTCAGAGGAAAATAAATAGCAAGCATTCTTTTGCTTGAAAGCAAAAGAATTTCTCCCTACCTGTTCTTACTGACACCATATTATTTTAATCCATCTTTCTCCACTGCTTGGCTGAGTATACTGTTTTCTTATCTGTAATTACTAAGACTGATGACTTACCTACAATTACATGCCTCTTCCCACTGACTAAATACTTAATGGCATATTCTTGTCATGATCCAGATGACTCTGTCAGAGAGCTCATTCCAGTTTTGCTGTGTGTTGGCTGCTTCTGTCCTTTGTGAAGCACAGGAACACACCTATTTTTGTTTAGAGACAATCCCACAGGTGACCTGCTGGTTGTTCTGCACCAATTGCACCACTGATAATTTGTTGAGGTTTATCTTTACAGCTGGGTCTGAAATACCCGATTGTAATCAATCGGCAATGGTTATCCAATGTGTCTGTGAGAGAGCCAGGAACAGAGTCTACAGTAACCACTAACTGAGGGTTTGCTCTTGAATCTCTGTTGCTCAGGGCTTCCATTCTAGTGGATAATTAGATTGTTCTTGCCTGGTCTGGGTTCTTCTGCAGCTCTCTAGGATTGTGTCATAAGTAGACAGCTCCACACAACAGTTTTGCCAGGCTGGAAAGATATAGTCTTAAAAGGGAAAAGAGGATAAACAAAAGATAAAGAAAATTAGAAACGTCATTCCCAAGGGAGTGTTCCTGACAATCTGTTAACTTTTCATTGGCGTGTTCACAACCACTTCCAAAAAAATGTCACAAACTCTTAGCAGAGCAGCTTGAACCTCCGCTGATGAATTGAAGGAAATTTGTTCTAAAGAAAATACATCACATGAAGTTAACCCACAATACTGGAACAGCCAAAAGCAACACCACGGAACAGGAATTCCTTCAATTTAACAATACCATAATCTCATTGCAGGCTGAGCAGTAACATTAGAAACTGCACATATAACACCTTTCCTTACTGTTGAAATTTGGCAGTGGTGACTTTTTTAAAAAAAAAAAAACCCAACCTTAATCTTCAGCCTGCATGCATTTGTTTGATTAAGAGGATTTATGAGTTAACCACTTAGAAAGTCAAATCAATGTAGTGTTAAGATTCCTATGTTTTATTCCAGGCATATAAGTAATGTGTTATTCAAAATACACTGCAATATGGTTCAAAGCTGACACTGTGAGTGCTTCATTGCATGAACTGTGGAGGAGTGCTGATTTTACATCGCTCTGTCATGTGCTTCAGTCACTGTAGATCTGTCTCCTTCTGCAAGGCAAACTCAATCTGACTGTGCTTTCCTTAATTACATCGCTTTCATTGCAAGGACAAAAGTAACCACTGTAACTCATGCTGTCAAAAACCTAGGCACCACCTTCCATAGTTCTTCATTTACATTACAGTTAAGTGCCTTTTGGTCCAAAAACTAATTCCTTGCAAAGCTAGGGTAAAAGAGCTCTGTGTGAGGACCTCCTGGGCTCAGGAACTGGTGGTGATACAACGTTATTGCAGACGTAGCATAGAGCAGCCGCATGGTCATCACCATGGCTCCTGGCCTGTGGTAGTAGCTTTGACCTCCTCTATGTTCCTGTATGGAGAGACTTTGAGAAACAGACCTGGTTGCAGATCAGTAGGACAAACACAGACCTGTCTCCTTGGGCACATGACAGCTCTTGCTGTTTGCCCGCTACAGAAGGAATCGCACCAGTATGTGCAATTCCTGCATATTGCTTCTCCAGACCTTCTGCAGACCTCCAGACCTCCCTGGCTCCGAGGCTCCAATGTACCAGTAATCCAGGCATATACTTGGACTGGGATTTGTTCCATCTAACGGCATGCCTGAGTTAGCAGTGCTCCAGGCTCTGTAGGTTAATGGTTCAAGATGGCATGAAAAATCTCTTACAACATAGATTCTGTGATATTAGCAGATCTTTTGGGCAAGGGACCAGTGAGGAGGAGGAACAGGCTGTTTATCTGAGCAGGGATCTTTTCTCCCTTTCTCCCTCCCTGCTCAGATCTCCCTACTGCCCAACCAGGTCCTGAGATATTGGACAAAAAAAGACAAACAAGACAACTAAAAAGGGTTCTAAAGGTACTTTTCTTCTGTAAATCTCAGATTTGTAGAAACCTGGGTCAGGCATTTTGAAGATAGACGGTTGCTAGAATGACAATAAGTTAGGGGTTATATTAGGGAAGGGAGAAAAAGCATGGCAAAAACCAAATCGTTATTTTGTCTAGGACAGGAGGCTTCACTGGGAGAGAAGTCTGTGAGAAACAAAGTGATTACTTCTGCTGCTATCACTCTGAACAGCGCAGGCTGTAGCAGACCCTCCACCTTCATTCAGCTTAAATAATAATTTAGCCTTTCAATTCACAGCATCAGTACATCCTCCTGTGTTTAGCCACAGACTAGTAAAACCCTGTGTGTATTAGTCAGTGATATGGACCTTTTTCCCCTACAGACATAGGACACTTTCCAATCCATTTCAGAAAGAAAGATGAATTGGAATTGGATTTGAAATGAGAGATCCTGGGCTCATTTCCCAGCTCTGCCATGTACATCTTGCAGTCTTGGGCAAATCTTAGCTCTGTCTATTCTGAGCCATTTGGGGCAGGCACTTTCACATTTGCTATGCATACATGCAGTGCTTAGCACAAAGGGGACTCCAACCACTCATGAGTAACCAGTGAACAGATGGCAGTAAGTTGTCAGTGTGACTAGGTATTCCCACTCTGATAGTTTTTGTAGCAAATTTCATCTTTTAAAAAGTCCTACCAACAGGCTGAAACTGGAGGTATGTAAAAGAAAAATTAAATGAAGGAGTCCATTTTCAAAATATCTCTTTCCCAGTTCTAAAATATGGAAAGGACTTTCCACTGTAGGAACTGAGACACATTGGACGTACTGGCAAGTCCTGCTAAAGCCAAATGTCAGTGCTGTGCTAAGTTAAATCCATGGTAAGCTTGTCTTTTTGAGTTACAGACATGGAGTAAAGATCTCTTTTGGGCCAGATATTTCCTTAATCTCTCACTTGCATTCACTCAGATGAGCTTTTTACAATTAGGAGTTTCCCCATTTGGCAATACTTCTGCATTGTCACAGGCAGAGATGACATAATGAACTACTCTTACGCATACTCTTGAGCTCTTCTGGGTAAAAATAGTGACCCTCAGCTTTAATCTTCAGAACTTAGCGTCTCAGTGCAGCTATTCTGATGACAAGGCTGAGCAGATCTGGCTAAGGCAGGAAACAGATGTATCCTCTTATTCTTAACATAAATTTTGGGGTTTATTTTTTGGTTTGCTGCAGTCCTAATCTCACTTATGATCGAGTGCAGAGGAAAAGAGTAATTAGTGAAGTATTGGTGTTATTATTATTTCCTGACATTAACTCTCCTGCTACTTGTCCATCCTTTGCTCAGGCCCAGCAAAATAGTGCGTTTAACAGCTGAAGAGCATTTTTTATTGCTGGTCCCTCTTTGTGCTCTGAAGTCATACTGTGTTCACTCTACTGAGCTAGTAAAAAAAGAAACAACTCCTACTGAATGTGGCCAGTTTTCCAAATGCACTGTTTTATCTGCAAAGCAGATACAAATACAGTTTATAGCAACTATATTATTGTATAGCAACATATAATAACTAATATCTATTAGGATGACTATTTGATTTTAAAATTAATGATTCCTTTTTTTTAACATGGCTCTGAATGATACAAAATTGCTATTTGGCTTAAGCCATCATACGGGTGGCCAAGGCACAGAAAGAGACGAGTTGATTTACCAAACATCACAGCCAGGAACTGGCCCCTCATCTTCTGAAGGTGAGACCTACAACTAAGCACAGGAGTTTCTTCCTCCCCATTGCCTTCCACGAGCATGAGTTCCTCAGCGTTTCTGACACCTCTTTACTTATCCTATTGCAAGAAGCATAGTCCTTGTGTCATTTGTTGTGCAGCAGGCTGCACAAGCACATCCTTCCCTCCTAACATCTGGTCTGGATAGATACCCCAGGGACCTTGAGGAGATACAGAGTGGGGTTTTTTTTTCCTCTCCCTCTTTCCCTCTTTTTTCCCCAGCTTTTACATAATAGTTGATTTTTGGCTGCTGTAGTTATCCCTGGCGATATATTTTAGTTCCCTAAGCAGTAATGATAATACTTCGGACCATATTGCAAACATATATGTAATTTTTTTATACAAACCTGCTGTATGTGTACCTTTTTAGTTACTGTGGTCATTGTTCTCAGTATATCATAACTTTAAAGCATAAGGTAGTTATGAAAAGATATCCCTCCGGTGTATTTCATTATCTTAACAGAAATCCCAGCATATATTTTGAAGGCAAGATTTTCTAAGAAAGACAGGCTTTTATTTAAAGTATCTGTGTATTCAAGCAGCGATATTCATTCGAGAGGCAATCTAGTCCATTTCCATAAAACTCTTTTAATCTTTCTTCATCATATTTAAATTTGTTTTCATTGTGATCAGCTGCTTTTAATATATTTTGACACTTAATTTAAAACCTACAATTACAGGTTAGAATCATTATGGCCACTGAGGCAAATTCAGTTCGGAGGCAAGTCTGTCAAAATCAGTGTAACAGAGCGATCATATGTGCCTGCAACATTTATGAATTTTTACCTCCCAGCACCCGGGCCAGACAGAAGTATCTGCTCTACTAACAGGCTGGGGGCTCCAGCCTACATGTGGCAAAGCAGGAAGCGCGCAGCTCTACAGCTCTCGGTGTACAGTGCAGCAACAGCCTCCCCTGGGAGGCACTGTGACTACCAGGGTATTTCTTTCACAGGGTAAGTGGGCATTCCTCTCTCAGGCATCTGGATGAGCAGTGGTGAAACATGGAAGCTGAGGAGTAGCTGAAAAATAGACACACACTACCAGATTGCTATCATTTCTTAGACCGTTGAACAGGAAGGGAAACCACCCTCTTCCACACTTGCACACATTTTGTTATGTTCATTGCTCAGAGATGTATTGCAACTCACAGTTAATCTTTTCATCTCTTCTGTCCCCATGGAAACTTTGGATAGCAGAAAATAATGGCACAATATGATACAAATTGCTATATTTGCTAGCGCTGGCCAGCAGGTTAGTTCTATGCAGCCTCCCCATTTTTCTTCCTCTTCTCCCTCCTTTTCAACAGGAATATTGAATATGACAAACAATGCTGATTTCAAACTGAAGCTTTTGAAGGAAGCTTCTATGCAAATTGGTGTGTTTAAAAACAAATCGAAACTAGTTCTCAACAGAAACTGTTCAACTAATCCAAGCATTTTAGTTTAGATTACTAAACCCAATCCACCTTAAACTGATTCAGGAGACCCATCTAGAGGACCCACCCATTGCTACAGCCATAGTTTTGTAGAGGAACTCTGATCTTTAAGATGAGACACCTCTAAGAGAGGCAGATTTTCTGGGATCAGAATGTGCTGTTATGTTTTCTATAAGTATGTAACATTTACAGCATGCACAGTATTTTGGGGGTGTGATAACAGGGTGATGCAGATTGGAAAGGCCTTGTGTTACATCATCTTTGGTGATTGAAAGTAAAAATTCTTGAAATGGGTGGAGAAAGAATTGTTACAGTTCCCTGCCACCCTGAAATGATAAATGCTTGGAAAACTCCCAGAATGTTATTGAAGTGCTTAAAAAGTAAACATTTATTCTGCACACAAATCCTTTAGATCTGTCAGTAGCTGAATTTGATTATTCTTGTGTTGGTTTCTATTATTTGACTGGGTATTTGTAGACAGATGGCCTCTTGTAGTGTTAATAAAAACAACTTATGTAGAATGATTGGGCTGTGTAGTAATTGGAGAAATACTGAGGGATTAGAAAAGAGGATAGCCTGCCAAAACCTAGTTTCTGTTTATACACATTTAATTCCTTCTTATAGCAAATTAAGCTTTTCTTCTTCAGGCGCGTTCAGTTACTCTGATCAAGTAAGGCTAGAGTTTGGGATACTGAGAAATTGAGGTTTGTAGGTCAAACTTGTCTTCCTGTGACATTTCACTGGTATAAAAAAGAAAACTGTATTTTTGAGTTATTTTAATAGCTAAACCCCCTATACTTCTGAACCTGTGCCAGCAAATCTCTAAAATGCTATGAACTCCAGATGATGCAAGAAAAGCTGGGAAGGGACTGAGCTGTGAATAGAGCTGACCAAAAGACAACTGAATTTCTGGTCCCTGACAATTTGTTTTCACTGTGTACTGTTCCCCCAATCTACCTTTTGCTTTGTACTGTAGCATCCATAGAACTTTTGTTTCTTTAAAATCTTCTTAATCATAACTGTCACCCACTCTTATTTAGTAAAAATGTAAATAAGGAAAGTTTAACAAAGATGTAAAACAGTTAAAACTTTGTTTACAAAATCAGCACAAATATTTGGCAAACTTTAACAACATGCAATGTTTCAAACTTGTTGAGAATTTATGATGTGAAAAAAACTCTGCTTTTTTAATAACGCCATCAGTTGCTCCCCCTCTTCCTTCTCTTCCCTTGAAAGAAAAATATGACCAGCTTTCTCTGCTTTAGGTTTTTAGGCGACTCTTGAATGAAGATGCAAAATTTAGCCTCTAAGAATGAAGCATTTTGAAACACATAGATGAGTGAGTTGCAGCAGGGGGAATAGAGAAGCCTCCCCAAACCTACTATGGCAAAGACTTCTAGAACTGGGAGGGAACGGAAAGTCATATTTTTCCTTCCTGACCACAGAGATTTGCAATATGGCTGTCTACACCTGAGCTAATTCTCTGCACAGCCTTAAAAATCAACACAGAGAAAGAGGCACTTTTAGGATGCTGTCTGCCCAGCTGCTTGCATCAGATGAGCTGCACTGTGCCAACCAAGTAGCCTTTTATCTCCATGGACAGTTAAAGGAGCCTGCAGAGACTAGTTCAGACATAGTTGCCCCCACTGCAGGTACCTCTGCTTGGTCATCTGAATCCCACCCCGGCTGCCTGCTGTTTGATGGTGGTTCTAAATATCACAGCTAACTGACTGCAGTATATTGATACTTGTTCTGAAGCAGACGTAGCTCCCTGGCCTAAGTGGTGTTTCTCCTCTTGGCTGTTGATGCTGAGACAGAATGCACCCTGTGATGAAAGGAAAGCATGTACAATGCAGTTCAAAGTATCAAAACTGTTTGCTGATCTGGCAGGAAATTTAATTTAGCACATGGGACTTAACACTGCAAAGATTAAATGTTCTTATTCAGATGAGAATGAAAGCCTTGTGATTGCCTTATCAACTGAAACATGTGTAGGGCTTCCAGTCACCAGGCCATAAAAGCACTGATATACTTGTGCACATTACAAAGGTCTTCCTAGTTCGTCCTCTTGCTCCTCTGAAAATGGTTTAGCTAAGACATGATGACTGACTGTACCATTGGCATAACCTCACCTAGTTTTCAGTTTACCATATCACTGATACCAATTTAGCTCAAGAGAGTCAAATGGGTGGGGTGCAGACAAGGGAATATGAGACCAGGGCAGGCTGGAAATTTCCCTCTTTCTTGCTTTTTAATTTATTTTTCCATAAAATTCTCCAGGCTTTCATCAAACGATTCTGGTATTTATAAGTCTGTATTAACTTTTGAAGAAAGAAACATCTGTATTTTGATTCTTGATGAATTGTGTTCTTTCCCACAAAAAGCATCACGTCAAGGTCTAACCAGGTAGATGCGCTACAGATTCCTATATCTTTTCATCCCAGAGCCCTGAGCTGCAGATTGTTGGATGTTGGAGAAAACCTGCCAGAGAGACCCTGGGAAAGCATTACTACATGCTTAGCATGCTGTTATTCTCTTCTCCTTTTATTCCCTAGGCTTCTGCTATTGGCCACTGTCATTTACAGGATAGTGGGCTAACAGAAGACTTGATATCATCTGTCAGGTCTCACTTCCTGCGTAACATGAACACCTGCCATGGTGGCAGAGCTGTCACTATTTGCCTGGTTGAGTTCCAGTGTGGCCAGTCCTACTGAACTTCTCAAATCACAAGCAACACAACACGGAGGTGGCACAACATGGTACCTGGGCTAGCAAGGCTAGCTGGCTTGATGCTTAAATGCAGGGAGTCAGCTGGTGGACAGTTTACTCAAGCAAAGCCAACACTAGCAATGCTCATGAGATTGAAGAGCAGCAGAGTTGCCCCTTGGGCAGAAACAGAGCTCCCACTCACTGAGGTCGTCTCTGGGTCCTGTGACAAGTGGTGTGGGTGTCTGTGCTGAGGTGCTCAAACTTCTGTTCCTGCCACTACCAAAGTGTGCTTATGTAGTAAAGGATCCACATAATGCTACTTCAGTAAAAACTCATACAGGAAGATAATATGGAATATTCTTAACAGAATATTAATCAGAGAATATTAATAATATTTATAAGAGTATTAAGAATAGCCATGGAATTTCCAGTTTTCATAAGAGCTCAACCTTTTTCAGGGTGCTTTATGAAGTCAGCCTGGCATCATTTTCCTGGCGGGAAGTTAGAGCAGCTTTTGTAGGCAAAATATAGAAACCTGAGTGCTCTGCACTATAGTTTAGAAGATCAACAGATCCCTTTGTTTAGGGATCCTGATGTTAAAAGAAGAAACCTCTTGTTTATGTGCTGCCTTGGCCTATTAGTCTTGGTTGTTACTAATAAAAGTTCTTTCAGAGCACTCTGAAAGACTCTGAAAGATCACACTGAGTGATCAGTCTTGAACAACTTTCCACAACCAGCAAAAGCATTAGATAGGAAAAAATAGACAAGAAAAAAAGCCTCCTAAAGTCTGCTTTTCTGCAGGCAATATGTCTTTGGGTATGAATTTCAGAGTGGGTAGAGAACACACTTCTGCTTGGCATGGAAATACATACTAAGTGGAAATAAGAAAAAAAGATTCAGGAAATACTCTTAGCTTATCAGTTCTATGGGTGTATTAGCAACTCAGATGAGAATAGTTTTCATGATGAAAAGTTAACTGTGCATGCTTCTGAACTGTTGTTGCAAAATAAGAGGAAGGGGGAAGTTTAATAACTAATGTTTTGGGTTGGGCTTTTTTCTGTGCTTTTACATATCTTTTAACAGCTGTGGGCAGGGGAGCATGGAGTGGACATGTTTCTGTTCTCAAATGGAAAAGAATAACCTTCAGAAATTTTCATTGGATGACACTCAAAAACTAAGAGCATTTAAATTTTTCCCCAGGCAAAAGAGGCCATTTGATGAAAAGACAAATTGCAGGAACCACCCAAACAGACCCAAATTTTCAAGAATTTTTTTTCTAGGTTTGTTTTAACATAGTCTTTGTTTTCACACCCAACCTATTGGTGTAGTTAGAAAGCACTACATGTAAGACTTTTAGATAATGAGAAAAATCAGTTAGTAAACAATATTTTAGAGGAAGGTCAACATTTTACAAATGTGAACATCTAAGGTTATGTTAATAAATGTTTAGGTTTAGTCTCCTACAGAGGAATATATTGCTTTTTCATAAGTTCTGGACATGTGCAAATCCCACTGGAGATGACAACAGGTGCTAATTTGAAAATAAAGTTACTTTTCTAGAAACTTATATACGGATTCTGAGGTACAGATTTTCTTTCTAGAATGTGCAAAATCAATGCTATCTGAGCTAATGCGTTTAGGCCTTCTAAAAATCCTTCCTCATGGACTCAGACCTTTAACATTCAAGTTCAAAGTCTGTTTTGTCCAAGAGTCCACATTGCTGCTATCTCCTCATCAGAGCTGATGTGGACTGGTGGGAAGCATTTAGCAAAAATCTAGCCTAGGCAATGCGAGAGAGGCTCATTCTTGCATTTTTGGGAAGTACTTCAAGACAGCAGTGTAGTAGAGCATTTAGTTTGTGTGTTACACTCCAAGCCCAGATGCAGCCACATTGCCTTCAATGAACTGCTTAAATGTTGCAAGTAAATAGCTGTGAGTACT
>VYZW01018325.1:21042-50653 GCA_013401315.1 Balaeniceps rex | reverse complement strand
GCAGAGCACAGAGCTAGAGAAACTGCACTTGCCCACCTACGGACTGCATCCCCACGGCATATCCAGCTGCAGCTAGGAAACCTTGCAAAGGTGCTTGGCAATGCAGATGCAGCTTATGGATAGCCTCCTTTCAAAAGGTTATGACAACCTCCCTTGGAAGTGTATTATAGGACTTCATGGAAGTCATGTAACAGGTGATAACTTCTTAAAATGTTTAGTAATTTAACAAGGAGTGCCCCCCACGACATAACGCTCCAGGAAAAAAGTTCACAAGAAGATAGGAAAAACCCAACTAAGGCCACTAAATTGTCATATGGATTGTACATAAACGCTCCAAGGCCCAGGACAACTACATGGACACCTAGAGGAGGAGTCTTGCACAAGGTGTTCTTGGACTTAAAAAGCATAGGGGGATTAATCTGATGAAAAGTAAATTTATTATTGCCAGACTGGATTTTCTTCATAGACAGCTGAGAGGAAAAGGCATTTCTGTGGTGCAGTTCATCTCATCCTAAAGTGGACAACTAAAATAGGGTAGGTGAACATACCCTTAAAAGTGTCTGCTTCTCACTTTGAAAGGTTAGAAAGCCTGAGCTAACTAGCTTAGGTGTAGGCATTTACGCTATAAGCATGTAAATTAGGGAAAGGGAAGTCCAGTTCTTATGAATATATTTTGGACTAAGACTCATCATAATTTATGCAAGTCATTTACATATGACATTTACATCTTTTTCTTACGAACAAGGTATGCCTCTGAGCAGGCTTCATGTGACTGGAGATAAGCTTAGTGCCTTCTGCACAGGTGTGAAAAGGAAATTGAAAAGCGTTTGAGCATACTTTGAAAACTAGCACAGTAGCTTACAAAGCAAAAGGAAGAGACATTGCACACTCTTTGACTCACTATGTTACAACCCTCTTTGGTCACTACTAGGTACATGCGTTGTTGACTGTGCTATAATGCCAGTTGTAGGCACCATGCGTGTAACCAACCCAGACTCAGAACAGCTGCAGAAGGGAAAGTGCAGGATTTCATTCCCTCTGGTTCCCAGTGCTGAAGCTTTGAGCAACTCCGTAATGGAGTACGAACTCCACTAATTGCCAGAAGGGACTCCTGTTTTCTCAGGTGCACGAGCAATGCAGTAGCTCTACCTTTTGGAAGCTCTGCATTTGCTTACTTATTTCCACTTAACTGAAGTTAGATTCCTGTCAGTTTTTTTGCTTATTTTCCTGCCCGACGAGAGCATAAACACCATTAGCATCCAGGGCAGCTATTGAGACCAATAATTTCATGGACTACACAAGAAGTGACTAACAGCCTGGTGTTGAAACCTTGGAGGCTCTAATAACCATCAGTCTTCTTTCCATGCTGAGGTTTTCTCTGACATGAATCCCAAACATAACTATGTATGTGCAGCTTTTGTATATGCATCTTTTAAAATGACACACCTTCAGGGGTGTCAGGCTCTAAAGGACGCATGGGCTTGTTTGGATGTTGGTATAATCATGTGTGCTGTTACTACTCTCCCCATGTGTATAAGGACATAAGCATACACGTGCACATGAGTTCATGTCTAAAATCACTCTTTCCTGAGATTTGCCCTTAACTAATTATAAAAATGGTGCTACAAATCCACTTTCCACTCTAAGACTTCTCCCTTCAGAGGCATCCATCTCAAATGTGAAATCTGGATGGTGTTTTCTCTGTTTTCTGGCACCCCACTGGGGAAGTAATTTACAAAACATACCCCTGCATTTTTAATCCACATGACAAACCCTTTAGTTCCACTGGAGGATGAAGTTCACGAGAGATTAACATTTTGGAGACCTATGCACATTGACATACAATCACAGTAATTTTTTATTGACCTCCTACTGATTTCTTTTCCAGTTTAGTGCCGTACACAAAAACTTCTGGCATGACACTGAGTTGTAGTTCCTGAACCTGAGCCATGTAACACTTGTCAGGTTATTATGAAAATTTTGTATCCATACCAAACAGTAGTGATTCAGTATTAACTGACTGTTTTAACATCTTTTCTGGATTTGCTGAAAGGGAACATTTTCCCTATTTTGCCACAATTAAGATTTATATTTAGATGAACAATGGTATGTCTTGACATTTTGATAGAGTGCAGCCATTTTCTGTTGAAGGAGAAATAACTACCAAAGAAAATAACAGAAAACAAAATAATAATTAAAAAACTTACCAAACTACAATCAAACATGGTGATGTTTCACAGGTGTCTCGTTCCTCAACGGTCATCTTCTAAGTTATGAGATCAATTTAGCAGAGTTAAGACTACGGTGTTGGAAAGGGTGGCATGGTTGCGATATTTTAAAAGATGTAGTGAAAATTAAAAACCCAATGGAAAATTTGAGAAGATTTAATGGAAACACTTTTTTCTAGAATAGTATTTGACCAGAATATTGAGATTTATGCTTGTAATTAATTTATTAGGTACTTTTATGATCATTGGTGACCAGAAGATTGGGTTCTTTGGACAAGTTTGACCAGAGAGTGTGGCAACATCAGCAGAAAAGATGTCCTGTTGCCATGATTAAGAATTAATTAAATATTGGCTCAGAAAGACATCTTGGTTGAATTTCTTATAGCTACTTAAGTATGCTCTAAAATTTTTTATCCCGTTACTACTTATGGTCACTGCTTACTCTGGAACGTAAAAGGTAGACTTAGGAAAAAAAAAAAGGACAGAATACTGATGTTTAAATAGTTGCCATATTCCCTCCAGAATTCATGCTAAATCAGTATCGTGATAAGGTACATTAAAATCATTCTGTTATGTGCATCACCTCAGAAGCTTATTTTCGTTATTGCAGTTTGAGTCATTACTTCTCATGCATAGCGGCTAAAATCTTTATTATTTAAGTGATATTCATTAAAAAAAAAAAAAAGAAATTTTAAAATGGTTTCTTACTGTTCAAACTACTGACTCTACAGAATTGCAAAGTTCCACACAATGATGGCAAGTGAAAATAAGAAAGTGTTTTAATCATAAACATTATGGTGAATACCTGTGTCAAAACTGTGAGTCTAATTTGTGTTCCTCATGATGACATAGTGTGTGGCCAAGTCACAAAATTACCAAATTTTTGAACCAAAGTTTTGAAAATGAAATTCATTGTATAGTATGGCTTAATGCCCATATGTATGAGAGAAAGAAGTACAGGTCAAGAATTCAGTTTATGTTCCTTTTGCAATCCTTATGCTAAAAAACCAGGCCTAAAAAGCCATTGCAGGCATTAGAGTTTCAGTGTTAGAGTTAGTCTTGATATTTATCATACCTCTGAAACCACATTGATGTAATTTTGAAGCCACATCAGTGATAAACATAATCTCTATCTTGGATATTTTACGTTCTATCCAGACTGTAATTTACATTGCCATCACCATCAGTTATATCACAGTTCTGTCCAGGACTTCAGAATGAGCGTAGGAAGTACAAGCCCACACTCAAGCACTCTATAGAAAAACACTTTATTATCTTGCCATTCACTGAGACCCAGGAGATGTACAAAGTGGCTTACGCAGTGTGCAGCAGCAATAATATTTGCAATATTTGCTGTGGAATGGAAGCATGGGAGTTCGTGGCAGGCCACCTTACCCAGCGGTGCTGGTGGGGAGGAGGGGGTGCCTGACATCCAAGGGCAGGAAACAGAGACAAAGCTTAAGACTCCATCCTTTGAAACTCTCCTATGAGCCATAAATTTGGGAACCAAGCAAAACAGGGAGACCTAGGACCTCAGCCCTACAATGGACCATATTTTTGAAGCACTCCTGCAACTTAAAATAGTGACAAGAAAAGACAGTATCCCACCACACACACACTACAGATTATCATTTGAATGATGTTTGTTGCAGAACTGGTGCCTAGGGAAAGTAAACCTCTTAGGTAAATTCTTTGCTAGATAAAAATCACTCCTGTTCACCATTCAGTTTAATGTGACTGGATTTTCTTGATGGAACTTGCTTTTCCACCTTTCTGTGGGAATTTAGGGGGGATAAAAAGTGATCCAGTATAAGAAAAAGTATAAGTAAAAGAGTATAAGAAAAAATAAATTATTTTTAAGCTTTTCTGTGCTAGAAGTCAGGGGGAAGGGAGGCTGCACATGATGCACATATGCACATACTCACATTTATTTATGCAGATAATGTTGACGTAATTTGAGATTTCGCTTTCACCTAGTAACATTTGTATATAATTCTCACATTTTCAGTATCCATGTCATTGTAATACCATGTTAATTCGTACTTGGTCTCTGTATTATGAGTCACTTCATTACATCTTACTGAAAAACAAGACTGACCCACGTTTGTGTTCCCATGACTGAAATAGCTTTGGAATCTGCACGCAGGCTTCTCATTGTCTTTGCTTACTTTTGTCTTCCCAAACTCCTAGTAAAGGAGATTCTTATAAACTGCTCATTGTTTCCTCTGTGCCTGTACAACATTGTACCAATATTACTCAAGAACTACAGACAACTTTAGTGAATGCATATGTACAGACCTCTAGGAATTTCTGATCTTTGTCTTCTGTTGCAATTTGAGCCTGCACAAGTTTGTCTGACATGTGAACTGTGCAAAATCTTTTCTGAGCTTTTTTTAAGCTCTGGTTTTGTCCATGGGAATGCATGGCATTTTATTACTTCAAATGTGAAGATGTTTGTTATAACAAGGACAGAAAAGCAGAAAATAAAAGCTTCGTGAAAGAATGTTAGTTAAGACAACTAGCTAGCTAAGGACTCTGTTCTCCTTCACTTATACCAATCTTGAGTATAAAACATATACTAAGAAATAGTTTATTCATAGAATACAAACACTAAAATAATAAAAAGCGTCTTTTCAGATACACATTAAGGTCTGCTGTGTTTTACTGATATCATGTTTGTTCATTCCAGCAAACTTCATCTTGTTACCTGAAGTGATTTAATAAATCGCTGAATAAAATTAATTCATAGCTGGACAAACACAGACATGTTTAGAAGGTAAGGTATATATCTTTAATTGATTTCGTCTTGTATGACTATGTTGCTGATGGTTAAGGTGAGACAAGAATCACTTCCAATAGGTTTGTGTTTTCAGTGAATGCATGGATCCCATCACATGGTGTTGGCAATAAATAAAAACAAGAAGCTGATGTCATGATCTGGGAAATCGCACGTAACACTGTACACAGACTGTTGTACTGCACAGAAGGTGGTGGCTGCAGGAAGAAGGAATGAAGTGGAGTTATTCCCCAAGAACTGTATCAGGGATCTTTTCATCCAGTCAAATGACATGCTTCTCACTGGAGTGTGTTCCCCTAGAGAATTATTTTTGCTTTTATTTTGAGCTCAGCAATATATTTTAATACTTTATTAGTTAAACATAGAACAAAATATCACTAATTTTCCAGGAAAGCTATTGGATGTTCTGATGAACATTCATGTAAAAAGACAAAGCTGTCTGAATACCTATGGTTAAGACTTTGTAAGTAAATATTTTATGTTGTTTTGATAAAAAGGAATCGTATAATTTCAAAAGAGGGAATGTGGTTTGGCTACATCTGTATTACTTGAGCCACTTCAATATTAAAACAAGGTATCTGATTCTGTAAGCTGCAGATCATTTCCACCACAGAACCAAATATTGTGCCTTCCTGTGTCAATCGGTCAATGTTTAGGGTGTTTAAGAGTTTGCAGAATCCGGATCCAAGGGAAGAGGTTCATACTATTTTCCCACTCACTACATGTTTCCTCTCATGTTAGATGGTGGCTGTGCCAAAGAACATTTACTGGAATATCTACAGATGAGTTATAGCATTGCTGATAGCTTTCGGTGAACACTGCTGTTGTACAGTAGAAATCCTGTAAAGCTAGGATAAAAGCTTTGAAGATAAGAAAGATTACCATGGAAATGTCATTATTTGGAGAGGAAAAAGTAAATGCGCTACTATAAAAACCTTTTACAATTGTTTTACATAGATGCATATAAAAAGAGAAAGTGCCAGGATCAGCCGGTGCTCTGCTTTTTGGGTTTTTAGGTACTGAGTCAGGGATTTAGGTACTGATTTAGTCACATCAGTTTAGATTCTCATTCAGTATAAACCAGTGTAGTTTTGCTGGAATAAGTGATANTGTACTCATTATGAAATATGAGTATCAAGAGTAATAGACTTTATAGGATACTGTAATTCTCAAATATGAAGAAGCTAACCATCCTAATAAATCGTATTTCCAGTAGAAGAATGATCAGACTGAATTTGAGTTTTCTTTCAACCTTGCTGAGAATTGAAAGATTCAATATGTTTTTAATTAAAGCAGCCTAATGGAAGTCCAGATCATGCTCTCAATTCTTTCTTTTCTCAAAGTAGAGGAAATAACAGGTATGCTAGAACTGCTGGATTATAAGAACTGACCAAACCAGTGATTTGAGGAGTCTCTCCTGATACAGCTGAAGATGCTGTTGCAAGAATCCGGGCAAGAGACACCCCATCGCCACTGGGCAGCAACTGATTGTCCTGTTTGTAAGATTTGACTCCCCATGCAAGCCCAACCCTATGCCAAGATCCCAGTACATGTTTTCCTCCTAGCAAGCATGCACTCCAATGCTCTGTCTGTGCATTAGTCAGGGTCTGAATAAAGAAAAGAGCTGATTTCCTGAAGTTTTCTGGCTAGTGAAGACTAACGAATCTGAAATAAGCATGGCTTCCAGCTGCAAGGAAAGCAAAATGAATGCTCTTAAGCCAGAGCTTCTCTACTGCTTCCCTGCTAGCTGGGATGGTTCCCTTCTCCCTGCCCTCCCACTGCTGCATGCCATTTCCAGAGGCGGTGGAGTTTCAATAAACCTGTCCTGCAGGTCCTCAAACCCACCTGCCTATGTGACTTTGGAACCAACTGTAAGAGACCTGATCTGATTACGTAGCATCTGCTGGCTTGTAAATCTAGGACTTTGACCACTAAATAGCTTCTCTAGCTAAGATTTTCTTAGCCACTTTGACCTTTGTAGGCTTAGGATCCCTTTACTTAAGGAGCTAGGTTGTCCAGAAATGTATGTCTACTTGTAACAAGATCCATTTTCAGTCTTCAAACTGAAAACAGAAACATGGTATTTAATGCAACACAGGCAGAATTGTTTTTTATTTAAAGGAAAAAAGGAAAAAGAAGAGAAGCCTAGGCAGTGAATGCAAAAGTGGTCAGAGGGCACAGGGTCTGTTAAACAGCTTCCATCTTTTGGCAGCCAACACGCACAGGCCAGAGCTCTAGCGCCTGTGGTTCGTATTGCCTCTCTCAGGAGCCTTGCCAGTGCGATTGCAGGCATTCGTAAAGAAACACAGTGTGTGATTTTTCACAGCTGAGGGCAGAGTAGGCCCCCCTGCAGACGGTGATTACAGGCTATGCATAACTGCAGTTGTCAAGTACTCAAGGCCATTGTGACATGCTTTAAACTTCTATTTCAGGGTCGCACTTTCCTTTCAGAGCAATCCCTAAAACACAAAAATATCAAATAGCCAAAATCAATAACAGGAATTGTTCTTTCCAGAAACGGCAGCTTCACAGAGATTAGCTCAGTTTGGCCTCTTTTTTTGTGCGGATCATAATACTGTGGTATATTACAGTGCTGACAAGGCAACTGAAATTGAGAAGATTAATATGGCAGCAACTCAGCTGAATCCTAAGAAATACCAAGCATCTAAACATCTCAATTTCTCCCTCTAGAACAGCACATATCTGTAACCCATGTGGGGTGTCCCAGCGTATTGGGTCACTATTGGGGAGATGTGTCAAAGGAAAGCTAGAATGTTTGCTTTCTACTCAGCTGGAAACTATGGGCATGCTAGTGTTGAAGACATAGGAGTTTTGGCACTTATTTTAGGAGGAAGTAGAGCAATCATGAAGAACGATGTACCTAAGTCACAGGAGGGATTCAAAGGGGACGCCAGAAAGACATGAAGTCAAAGCAGCAGTGCTTCCCCTCCACCAGCTTTAGACACCGACACCATCTGTACTGGGGGCATAATAAAGCAATTGCTGTGATCTTCCAGAAATGATTTAAATAAAAAGGAGTCAAGGAATAAAACATAAACAGAGTTAAAAACAAATCAGCTGGAGGAAAAAACACAGAGGACCTGATTTCCAGTCATGTGCGTATTCCACTCCTTAACAGCATAAAAGGTCCTCAGAGTAAGCAGGGGTTCAGTGTGAACAGTGCACACATCACGGCTCACGTGTATTATTTGAGAGCTGGTCTTATGGTCTTCTCTGGCCAATTTAATAAATAGTGAAGTGCAGAATGCTTGGCATAAAAAGTAGCACCATCTGTTCTCAAAGCATGGATCCTTGTCTCAGGGAAAGGAGCTGCTTTTTTTTTTCATGAGAAGGTAGGTAGTTGCCTCACTGGAGGTGAGGCTAACCTGGAGTTCTCACAGTATCAAGTACAGTAACAGTTTTATTATTCTCTACATCATTCCTTGTCTGATAAGCCCCAGAAGTTATTTACAGTTCAAATCACTCCAAGGTTGCTAGCTATTACAGTAGGAGAAGACATTGTGAGGCAATGCAGATTGCACAGCTTAGCAGCAAGTTCCTACAGGTAAATAGAAATTTCTCCGGGTTACTGTCCTGTGTGGGGCAAATTCATTAAAGCGAAGGCTGGACCAAAACTCTTACGGGGCAAGGGGTCATGAGCTGAGTTCAATGGTGGTATAAATAAAGTAGTCAGCTTTCCTGGAGGGCATCTGCACTTATTCTGTCTCATCCCTGGTGAAAAAATCCTTTCCGGCCACTGCTGAAGTACTTATCCCTTTGTGAGTACCAATTTAATCACATTTTGTATAAGCAGCGCCTGACTGCATTCACTCCCAACCAATTCCTCATTTGTCTGTTTGACCTCTGTTAATTCTTCCTCTAACATCTCTTCTGACAGTTTGTGCTGCAGAAAAGAGAGATAGAAACTTTGGCTTGCAAAGATCACCTGAGCCTCAGAAACCTTTACACGTTCCCTTCGCCACGTGGGTGGATACAAGCCTGGCTATAGGGGCCATCACCAGGTCTTGCAGGTTTCCTCCTCTCCCCCCATTCATACCAGGTCTGACTGCAGTACTTTCTATTTCTCACCTCATCAGGGTCATGGTCCTGGAACATGCTTCATCTGCACCATTGGTATAAAATAGGCCACAATTTTTAGCTCTGTTTCCTATGGAAACAGGATAATATAATCCCACTGCATTTTTCCCTCCATTGAGTAGGTTTGAACTAGTCGGCCAATTTCAATAATCTTTGATAGAGAGATACAGGTTTAAAAGGTAGTTCAATTCCTACAAATTTTAAGAAAGTAAGTGGTCACAGAGGTGAACAAGACCCTTTTTGTGCCTTTTTATGGTAAATGCTACCATTTAAGCTCCTATCTTATTACGAACATGAGAATGCACACATCAGAGGGTGTGATAAATGTCCATCCATGGCAGAAATTTCACTTTGAGCTCACAATGAAAAAGCCAAAGACAGTCAACCATGAGACAACACTTCACAGAAAATGAAGCATCAGTCTGGTGCTTGTGGAACCTCCAGAGTGATGGATTTCTCACTGGGGACCCTCTTCTACCACTGTGAATTTCATCTGATTTACACATCCCATGGGTAAATAACCATGAATAAATGGAAAGATCGTGAGACAGCCAGACGTATGTAAATGCTGATAACAACAGAATAATAACTAGTGCTAAAATTTATCAGTTCTCAAGTGGTTTTTTTTAAACTAGTAGCCAAGTTAACAAGCTTCAGTGCTGCAGGCAGTATCTTCACAGCATAAGTGAGTGGGACTTGTTTTGCCACCTAGAGTATCAGAGGGACTGCGCATAGTATTTTTTAAAGTGTTCAGAAAGGTACCAATTACTATGGTATCAATTGCACTAGAAGATTATCAAGAGCCTTCTATCCTGAAGTTTTTAGCAAATTAATTAAAAGATCTGAACCCTCATGAGTCCAAAAATTCTTTATTGTTTAATACCATAATCTTCTTGTTATAAATAAGGGGTCCAGTCATACAAAATAATCCAAAGCCTTTTGCAATGCATAATCCAGTGAAAAGACTCTGGTTTTGGTTCAACGTTGGCTAAGCTGTTTGTAGCAGGTAGGGACAATAGCAGGATTTTAAGGCAGTCAGCTGTTTGAAAGAACCTCTGATAGAAATTTGTGAAGGAGAGCAGTAGTTCACTGTCTAGGGAGGACTTTGTGAAAAGAAAGTTGTTCACATTTGTGCATTTAACAAGAAGCATCTCTGGAATGAGGGTTTTATAGGCTGCATGTCAGGAACTGCAACACTGTGTCCAGTTTGCACCTCCATTTACATAAGTTTTCATACAAATAAAATCCTAAATCATCATAACAGCAGCAGCTGAGTATGAAGCACAGATAAGCCAACGAAGGGTGGACAACTGTCATTATTATTCATTTATCTGGTTGCCAAATCACCACTTTTAAAATAAAGGTGGAAAGTCAAATGGAGATGTTTAATTGTTCAAATAACTTCACTGCTTCCTTGTGCTGCTGAAAGGAAATTCAAAGGATTTCCAGAGATTAATCTTTTAATTAGTCCAAAGGAAATCCTTGGATGATGAGAAACAGTTATAAAGTGGACCTCAAGGATTGCGTTGTGTAAACTGCAGGACTAATCCAGGGATTTGAACATGGATATCACGTCCTGGCTAACCGTCTATTCAACTGGTACTTAAATTCATCCTGCAGCTAGTTACACTGAAGGCTTTTAATGCACTTGTGTGGACAATGTCTCTATCAAAAGCCTCTATCAGTTATTTACAGGACAATTACATCTGCTCTTTGGACTTCTTCGTTCTCTTTTTCTGGTGCTCTTCACTTTCTCCAGCCCCTTTCATGAAGAGATGTTCAAATGCTGATATGTAAAAGCAATATGTTAATCTGAACCTTTAAAGGATTGCAGAAGATGTGCCCAGATGCAGCAACACCAGTGTAATCCATAGTGTGAAGGCTGCCAGCTTTTCATTGATCTAATACATCATGCTCAATAAGGCAGTTCTGCAGCTGCCTTCATAACTCCCATGAGGTCCTTTATAGTGTTGCTAGGAACCTGTACGTAAGGCATCATCTCATAATTTGCCAGAGAATAACAGTGTGTACAATGTTCCTTGTCTACCAAGGACCAAATTCTTTTTTTGCTTTGGTCCTTCAGCATACCTACAGTTGACTTTAACTGGCTGAATGTTCTTTGGTGATTTTCAGACTGATTGATATTAAAAAGTGTTGAACTGGACACGGCTTTCAGATAAACCTTAGAAATACCTATAAAAAAAGCTTCATAATTTTTTTTGCAACTGAGGATTTGTTCCAATGATGTGAAAAAGTCATGAGTCAACAAAGAGTGATAATCCAATTTTTCTCACAAATAGATGCATCCTAGGTTTTTAACAAGCCAAAGCTTAATGGGGTAGAATAAATTAATGGCAGTTGTCTCAAAAGAACTAAATGATACTTCCTCTATTCTGTTTGGTATTTTTTTTTAATATTTTAACTTAATTTGTCAATGATTCAACATTGTAAAAGACTTTTGCCTTCTGATTAGAAGGGAAGCCTGCAGGAACTTTTATTCTCCAGAGAGCAGTGCAAATAAAATGCAATTCAGGAAGCAAAATAACCATTTAATTTACTCCCTAAGCTGTTTGTACTTCACCTATGTAGAGACAAACAAAGGAATATTTAAGGCAATATATTAAAAAGAAGCAATGTAGGCAATCCTAGGATTTGTCATGCATTGTGTTCCCAGAGGCACAAACTTCAAGCAGGTGAAAACTTTACAGATCCCTTTGCTTTACCCCTCTCCCTTCTCCTGTCCCTCCGCCCCAGCATGTCTGCCTATGCTAGAGACCACACAGAGCAAGCGCAGTGAATAAGTCAGTCATTTTGAACATCTCTCAGGGGAGAAAGCGCATTGCATTTTATGGGCAAGTTTATCTCTTTCCTGCTGACACACCTCAACAGGCTTTACATGAGGAGAGGGAAATGAGAGCTCTGTGAGAAGCAGGCTGGGTTGGGGATGGAGCCCTGTACTGGGGAACACTGGTCCAAGGCTTGCCTTCTCCACCGGCATGGCTCAGTGACCTGCATTGCCCCCACTGCCCTGAGACTAGCTGCTGGGGTTGAACCACAGCATGGCAGTGACTAATTTTTCTCACAAATAGATGCATCCTAGGTTTGTAACAAGCCAAAGTTTTAAGGTGACTTAGTGAGGGGGTGAGAGAAAACCCAATTGTTCAGAGGGACTGTGAACGATCAGTTTTGCTGCACACCCACGTACTGATACAGTGATGTAATACATGCATAAAATAACAGTCTAAATCAGCCCAGCTAGCTCAACAACAAACAAAAAGTTGTTGTATTATGTTTTTCTTCAAAGCTTTGCTCTAAACTCTTAAGGCACCCACCCAGACTCCAACAGTAGATTTTGTGGCCAGACTTTATGTACTTGGCTGACTGCGGCTGGGCTCCTAAATCCATATTTTGGCAGCTAGCTGGGAACTGACAGAGCACCAATAAACCTCACTGAATTCATCGCCTTTGAAAACCAGGCCTCCTTCATTTCTGTGCTGAAAATGGACTTAAAAGCCTTCATTTAAGCACCTAAGATTGGAAATATTGTCTACAGGTTTTACATTAACCATAGATTAAACAGAACTGTCAGCCAGCAATGAAATAAATGAAAGTCATTCCCTGCCCTGACCAATGTTGCTTTTTCTCACTTAAAAAAGATCTGATTCATTGTTTTGCATGTGCCCCCTGAGCAGTTCATGTGTTTTCAGAGCCCAGGCTTGTTTTCCTCCTGCATCTTTCACAGCTGCGTTGAAGCTGTGCCGTCAAGGGATCAGCCAGGGCTTATGCACTCAGTGGCAAAGACAGGCAAGTAGAATACAGCAAATGTTTTTTAATCCTCCTGTCTTGTCATCAGTGTAGCAGCTTTTTCAGATCCTCAATTGTCTGCATTCCTGTGGAAGGCATACCACAATCAGAAACCACTTTCTTTCTTTCTTTACCTCAGTCCAAACAAACTCAGCCTAACTGTTCATTTCCTCTCTTCAACCAATATTAGCTTTAATGTACATTGCTGTCTCCTCAAATCTTTGTTTCATTTATCACTTCCTTTGTGTTATACCCCAGAAATGCGAACTTCTAATCTACATCTTGCTTTAATTCTATTACACTTACTTAACACATGTGATCCTAATTCGGTGCCCTTATTTTTGGAACGTTCTAACTTTCCCATGCAACTCATTTAGATGTCATTCATCATTTTCTGATTCATTTTTATTTGACTCTTTCTATCCTCCTTTCCCTATTAAGAGGAAAACACAAGCAAACAAACAAACAAAAAGACGACAACTTCAATCAAAAAAGCCAGTCATTTATTCTCTAGTAGGTCTTCATGTGAGGCGGTCAACAGAAAAATGTCTGTTGTAAGTGATGGAAGCATAATACAGCATTCATGCAATTGAAGTGGTGTGTTTGCCTTGCAGTTGTCTAATTTTAACCTTTTCTTCAGTCTGGGAGGACAAACAAAAAGCCATATGTGAAAATGAGAATAAAAAGCACCTTTTCCTTTAAAGTCTTGTACTGGAATGAATGTTAAATGCCAGTTCCCGTCTCCTGAAAGCAAGCTTCTAGCAGGCAGACAGCCATTTCAGAGAGCTGCACGCTTTGTAGCAGCAGCAGCAAAACTAGGAAAGTTCCCTGCAGCTCAAAACAAAATAACAAAACCACTCTCTGTATAGGTTTATGTTAAAGTGATGTTGTTGAGAACAGCCTGCGCCACCTTTAGCTTGCAGGGTAACACGCCTTTTCCACTCACTGCAGAAAACAATACAAAGAATGAAGCGGCAATACCAGACTGCGAACAAAAAGACCCAGCAAAGCATGGGGAAGTGACTGACTGAAATTTTCAGAAGTGCCCAAGGACTGTTTCGGCAGAGAAACACACATTGAGTGTGATGACACATGAAAGAACTGACTAAAGATGAAGCCAGTGCCCGTCTTCTCTATTTTCTCTTGGGACCTGCGGGGAGCAAGCATCATTCCCGTGGCAGAAATGCTTATCCTAAGGGTGGCAATAAACTAGGCCTCCAGTGCAGTGACCGCTACAGGACATCCCCAAGGCAAAGAATTGCTGCAAAGCGGTCTCTCTGTGGACATTTCCCTTATGAGGACAGGCTGAGAGAGTTGGGGCTGTTCAGCCTGGAGAAGAGAAGGCTGTGGGGAGACCTTATTGCAGCCTTTCAGTACTTAAAGGCGGTCTATAGGAAAGATGGGGACAGGCTTTTTAGTAAGGCCTGTGGTGACAGGACAAGGGATAATGGTTTTAAACTAAAGGAGAGTAGATTTAGGCTAGATAGAAGGAAGAAATTTTTTACAATGAGGGTGGTGAAGCACTGGAACAGGTTGCTCAGAGAGGTAGTGGAGGTCCCATCCTTGGAAACATTCAAGGTCAGGTTGGACGGGGCTCTGAGCAACCTGATCTAGTTGATGATGTCCCTGCTCCCTGCAGGGGGGTTGGACTAGATGACCTCTAAAGGTCCCTTCCAACCCAAAGCATTCTATGATTCTATGATTCTACTGCTAATGAGTAATTACCCCTGTCCCCCTGACCGCCCCAGCCCATGGTCACAGCGTGCCCTGATGCCCTGGCAGGAGGCTGGTGCTGCAGAGCAGGCTTGGCATGGGCGTTCCAGCAGTGAAGGAGATGGGGCAAGCAGCCTCTTGGAAACAGCTGCCTGGGAAATGATCTCCAAAGTGAGCAGCACGATGAAACAGAACCGCGCTTCCCCTCTCACATTTATTTTTTTCAGTCCTGTGGATTCATCAGCTTCATGTTGGAAAGCCTCTTGGTACTCACTGGAGGTGGTACTGTGCTGATGTGCCTCCACACCAAATATGCTAGAGAATTCCTACTGTGAAAAAAATGAGCTAAGGAGAGGACAAAGGAGCACACATATGTGTTCCTAATAAAAATATAAACCCCACAAGTCTGTGGGCTGATATGTTTGAATCATATTGATTTGACAAGTTCCTGCTGGCAGTAAGAATGAAAGAGAAGTCAGTGAAGTGGCATGTGCATGTGCTTACAAACAATTTTTTAACCACATCAGATGGCCTCAGGCTTCTCTTATAAGGACGACTATTTTTTTAGACTAAAATATGTCCAAAAGGTTTGGCAGAGGAGATTAACTTAATAGCTTCACAACTTGCAACCATACTTAACAACTGTCAACGTATTCAGCGATTTCAGTCATGGACAGGAGATCGTAAGATCTCCTTGCTTGGTGATCTTCACTTGGCCTGTGAAGACTTACATCTCCTGCTCTGGGACAGGGCTGTTTCTAGGACTCATTTAGGTGTTTTCACTCATACGTGTTTTGCCCTGCTGAACTGAGACTTGTTAACTCAATTTCTTAACAAAACTCATAGTCTTGATCCAAAGCTCAGCTATTTAGATCATTACCAAACCATTTACCTGACTCATGCATTACAATTATTTCACTTTACAGCTACTGAAGACTGAATTTTGAAAAATGATGTAATTTCATGATCAGCTTAAACTGCTATAAAAGAGCCCTGCAGCTGATAGAAGCAATCCCACTTTGCTCCCAACCCTGGTGGTATTTCTGGCACACGGAGTCAGCATTCATAGCTCTGCTCTTCTGGGGTAAGGAGTCTGAGTCTGAAGCCTATTCAGGACATAGCCTTGGGTTCAATGATGCTGAGACCTACTTTTTGACTTCACAGAATTTCAGACATGAAAGCAGATGTGGGGGAGGACAAGATGAAACCTTCTCTCAGATTTGGATTCAGTTCAGAATCCACTTCAGATGGCGACTGATACAGGACTTCATTTATAATTCCAGGCTTGGATCTCCATGCAACTAAGGTGCACGGCAATATTCCTTCGTATATTTATATCCATTTATCCTTTTGAAGGATTTGTTTACATTCACCACTGATGCAATTCATGTTCAAAATCCTTTGTGATGACATACATCATCGCTGACACAGCCAAACATAATTTCCCATACTTGGGTTCAAAGCTCAAGTATAAATCCCCTCTCCAACCTCAGAAGTGAGACGTACAGTCACACAAAATTTAGAAAATCCTGTCATGGATGGTTTTGTTATTTTTCATCTAAGCATCTCAAGGAAGCCATCAGCCATAAGCATATACATACTTTGCAAGCCTAAGGAAGGAAAAGCGAGGAGTGCCATCGTTCTGATGTCTTTGCAAAAGCCTCACCAGTGGATCCAGAGGAGGCTACATCACCACTGGTTTAAGAGACACTGAACATTTTGCAGGTTGGATTTTAGATCTCTCTTGAGCTTCATATGAAAGAACTAGGAAGCTCCACAACTTGCATAGCAAGTGTTAAGCAGCTAAGCATTATTTGCTCTGATAAACTTTCTATAGGGAGGTCTTTGGTAATGTATACACTTGCTAGAACTCATGGAACAGGATGTGCTTTAGGATGCCAAGAGCAAGCCACGGGAAAAGACAAGTAGGCATTAATTACTCTTGTTAGCGTACTGAGCACATCTATTACCTTTTACAACATAAACAGCAGAAAAATGAGAAATTAAGTAACACTAGACGAAACCTGACAATACATTACATTTATATGACATTTTTGTCTGAAATACTTGTTGCATTAGAGATTTATGGGCCAGATACAGACTGCTTTATAACCTTCCACTTGTGACTCCTCTGTGTGGTGTGTCTGTCCCCTCAGAGCAGCTCCTTCCACTGCTGGATTTCCAGGTGATCCAGAGCTACCACCCTACTTATAGATTGTTTTTCTGTTGCCAGCCCAGTGGGCACATCTGAAGTTAGCAGGATGTTGCCAGCGAGGTTAGATTCACTCCTCTCAGCTGTGAGTGGCTGATGTTAGCAGCTCTGAGGCTATTCTGATGTACTAGGGTTGAGATCAGCATCTGGATGGGGCAGGTCACAAAGTAGGTTCAAACCTACTTCAAGTATGTTGAGGCTATTTTCCCCTTCCTGCTGTTCTGTCTTTAGCACTTTGTAACTGGTGTGGAGGAGTTCTCTGCTCAATTTTTCAACCTTTTGTCCCTGTTCTAGTAAGTACAGCTCATTTTTACTGTTGGCAATATTACTATTCATCATGTTAGAGGATGCTGAATAGTAAATTAAAATATGTATGTGTAGGCAACGTGTAACTACTTGGAATGCACAGTCCATAAATGTTTCTGGACTGGCCCTACAGATAATCCTACTTCAGACAACTGGAAACCGCTGCCCTGAAAACAGGACCTTATCTGACAGTGGTTGCTAACTGGTGAGTCAGCTAGTGGATGATGTTACATCAAAGTGGATTAGGGAGGAACAAATCTAAGGTTTGCCAATAGGAATGGAGATGAGAGACAGCAATAAAAATGGAATAGATCAAGAGAGAATGGATATCAACCTCTGAAACGCTGAGCAACAGGCTGGCCAGGCACACTGCGTAAGGATTAGCAGGCTGGCTAGTCTTACAGCCAGGAGGTGTAGAAACCCTATTTTTTCCAAGGGGATTAAGATAAGATAAGCTAGTTAAGATAAGACCTTCTAATATTTGGTGTTTCTCTAAAAGAAAACAAGTACGTGATGTTGCTTTGCAGCTAAGAAGGGTTATGAGCCCTACATGTATCCCTGATAAAACACCACCGCAGCAAAAGAAGTCCGCCCATGCAGCTGGGTTCCTGGTATTACTTTATTATTGAGTAAAGGACACCTCTAAAAGCACACTGCTTCCTAATGCCAAATTAAGCTCTTAATTCAATACTCACTCAAGGAAAAGTGACACCTGCTGAAGCAAAAAGACAATATAACGTGCATTCATAAAGATCTTCTCTCCAAGCTCGAATCGTGCCCTAGGCTGCCAGACTTTGAGATCATATGGGGCACAGACAAAGCTGTTGCAAAGCTTAATGCTGCTGCACACAGTGAATGAATCACACATTCTGGTCATTTGAGTGGGCTGAATAAGGCTTGTTACATCAGGATATCGATCTCATTCTTCTGAACAAAGCAAAACATTTAATGAAAAACTGACGTTTTCCTAATATAAATGAGTAAGCACAGTAATTTGCACTTATATAACTCCTTTCATCTCCACCAGAGCTCAGATCTTCTTAACAGTGAAAGGTGATTTTTTTCTTTACTTACATTGTAAAGGAAAAATTGAAGCACTTGTAAATGACTTGCACAGAGTTGAGTCAGAACTCAGGTCAGTCTCCTGCTGTCGTCGTCATATGTTGCTGCATCCTCCTCACTACCAATTTAATATTCTTTGGTTTTTGTTGTTTGCATACAGAGGATAAGTTTACGGCAGTTACAGAATAATTTGTGACTTCGTTATACAGGTTTATCTTGCAAGCTTTGGAATGTAAAAATGATTTCTATACTATCCAGTATAGTTAATTCGTAAATACTTAGAGCCAGCTTCATCAGAACTAGTAGAGGATGAACAAAGAACATGGTAGCACATATTTTTCTTTTGGCGTCAGCACTGGCTTACATAGATCTCACTTTGTTCTCTTGTATAATTTTTTCATGGCACTCCATTTTTAAATCTGGTTCACTGCACAAACAGTTGTTGATACACAATGGAAAGAGAGGGATGTAGGGAGGGAGTGGCAATGTGCAATGAGAACTGCCCTGGCCAGCTTTGCTACTGAAAAAAAATCCATGAATATATCACCAAATCCACCGTGTCTTGGACATACTGAATATAAAATAAGCATGTATTTTAAATGCTGAACCCAGATATCTCAAGGTTCTATAAAAACATACAAAGTCTTTACTTTCAGGTCACTAATTCAAATCACAAGTAAAAGATCTGAGGTCCATTTCTTAGTGGGAGAGTGCTAATAGCACTGATTTTCACTCTTCTCAGTGCTCTTATTAAGGGGACAACAGCAGAGGGAATGCATTACCCACTCTGCCCTGGAGGCAGGTCAAGGCTGAGCACATTGGCAGGTCTGGGTGTAGGATGCTGTTGCTCACTTTGTCCCTGTTGAACAACTAGGAAATTAATCCCTTGGGTAGTGAATGTGACACCTTCCGACACCACAAATTCACACAGGCAGATGGAAGGAAAGAATGCAAAGTGCCTATAGATTCGCCACTGTATAAATCAAAAGCCACTCAGAAGTAATTTGTATTGGACAAGCATAAAACTGATGCAACCCAGTCATGCCAGCTCCTAACTGATCGATAAGAATATTCAGTGTCCAGCTTTCAATTGGCACATAAAATTTTATGAAACTGGATCATCATATAAACAGTAACAGCATGTAAAAACTGCAACAAACACACCAACAACAGCTTAATAGTAATTCTGACAGAACATATTTCATAAGAACGTGTTTACCACTGATATCCTTCGTGAACTTATATTGGAAATAAAAGCTATTAAATTGCAGTCAACCCATGAAATTATTACTACAAACATTCATTATTTTATGAAGCAGCCTATTGACATTCCTTAGCCTGCAGAAAGAATTATGAACTCTTGTTACACTGGTACACTGTAGCTTGGCTTTAGATTATAAATTCATCACTATGTTCATAAACTCTCACCAGTGTTTCATTGCTTATGTGTAAAATGTGTACACATTTACCAGTCTTGCTAGAACAACTGGGTAGAAATGATTATGTTAAAATGCCAGGGCTTGGCGTTCATTCGTGTCCAAAACCAAAGCTGTAGTTCTGCTGAAGGTGAATTACAGCACTGCATAAAACAAGGCATACTTTTTTCACTGTGTTAACAAATAAAGTGAAACTTAGTGCATGAATAACTGTACCATGCTGGTAAATGAATCTATAGTTTTATGAGTTTTATTCATGTGTCAGCATTACTGCCTGTGAGCTCAGCTACCCCGAAGGGCTGACTACTGAAGCCTTGTCTACAGATGCTCATGTAGCTCTGCTGACAGAGCCTCTCATGTAGACCCAGATTAGACAGGTAGGAGATGCTTATTGTTGGCCAAATTTCTCTGGCAGCTCCCTGAATGATATAAAGATCTTTTCTTTTGGAACAACTGCCCACAGTAGTGGTTTTGCTGGCATCATGACATCTACCAGAAGATGTCTGGTTGCCACATTGACTTGAGGGTATCAGCAGAACCTTCTGAATGTAGACCTAGCCTGACCTAAAGTACTGTAGGATATATGCACGTAGGGTATGAACCAAATCATAGAATGGGTTTAATTCACTCATGTTCCCTTTGGCTCATTTTTAGGTTTTTCTAGTCAATGGAGTTTCATTTGTTTCCCCTGGCTATCTATTTCACAACTGCACTTGACTGAAGGACCAGGAAGTTGTTCCTGGTTTTTTAGCTTAATTTTTACTTCATATTATTTGAAGCTTGTCTTTCCATCCTTCAGCAGTTCTTTAGCCTCCTTGAAGTTTCAACCTGTGCATACTTGAAGGGCTCTCAAGCCGGTGGTGTTAGGCTTTCCAAAGTTCCCAGTCATCAGTAAATAAAGTGTCTCTAAATATTCGTAAGTGGGAAGACAGAAAAAGTCCAAAAGATCACCTAGAGGAGATGTGAAGAAGGAAGCAAACAGTAATGGAGATTCTGCCAGCACGGACATTTTCTTTTCATGTTTCCCCAGAAAAAAAACCTCTTCCTAGAGCTTATGAGTAATTCTACAAGCAGCTCTTGTCTTTATCCCCTTTAGAGAAAAGTATCATGCTCATCATACACCTCATCACTGAGTGGCAGGAGATGGTGTTGACCACTGTGTTAGGCGTTTTCCTGTTCTACAAATTGCTTGGTTATGCTTTTCATTAAACAAAAATTTCAAATGAAGTCTACTTAGAAGAGTCGCTTTTGTTGAGTAATCTTTGCCACGCCCTTGATGCAAACAGATGGATCATTGGTGATGTACAGTAGTAAAATGCTTCTCTCATCTTGAGTTTTGTGAGATACCATATGTGCTCATGCAGATAATAAAAGACAACACATTATTCCAAGAGTACTGGAGACTTCTCTGATGTGAACTGATAAATCAGTCCTGATAAGACCAAACAGAGCTCCAGTCCAAACAGAGATATTCAATTACATGAGATTTTCACTTGTCAATGCATTCTGACAGACCCATTTAATGTCAGTATCTTTTCAAAATGGAATTGGACATTGCTGACAGCATAAATTACATTAACACTTTTTTCTCATTTGTGTAGCTTACTTGGTCTACATAAGTCTTGTGAATTTGGGGAGGTCTGCTTCTGCTAATTTGGGAAGGATGTTTGTATAACATTTGTTTTTCACGTTGTTAATCCATGACATTAAAACATGGTTGTTAATCTGCCTGGGAGATTTCTACGTGGCGTGTATTCAGACAAGGGACATGATACGATCTGTGTGTAGATGAAAACTTGCAGCCAGTTCAGGGTGGAGTTGAATAATATTCCTTCTCATTCAGACTAATTCCACCAGAAGTCTAAGAGAGGGGTCTGTAAGCTCTCACTGCTCACACTTGACCCCTACACAGTGCAAGAAAGTGAGTGCGAATTTTTCCAGCGTGACAGCCTGGGTCTCCTTTCCCACTCTGCCCATCACCCCTGGTGCCATGCAGCTCCTCCTTCCCAAGGACTGTCTCATACCCTGGAAGGAATATTATTCTGCACAAACACGTGTAATTTTGGATCACATGGGTGAAAAGTAGTGTAAATGTAAAGGAAAACTGTCGATGCTTTGGCAAAGAAAACTGTTTAGATGTGTTGAATAATTTCACTGTAGAGTCAAAGGTTTTCCACAGACATAGCACAGGGGATTTTGATATACACATATGTCTCTCAATACGTGTGCAAGTACTCTGTGAGTATTTCCACGCAGAATTATACATACAGTTTCAGCCTTCTTCTTCTCATAATCTGGGCAGCCAGGCATGACTCCTCTCCTAGTGTCTCCAGCGTTTTGAGCTAAGCCCTGCTGAAAGGCACCATATGACTGGGTTCAGTAGCGCAACGTGGACTTGCCACATCTCACTACATGGGAAAGCAAACTTGCATGTGCTTTGCATGAGGGCAGGGCAAGGTCCTTCCTGCCAGCAAAATACAACATTACTATGCTCCGAGGTATTAAAAAGGGAGCCAGAAAACTTTTCTTGCTTATGAATAATGTCACACATATAAGGTCAAATTTTAGATACTAAGGTTTTGCCCAGTGTTCTAGATTTTGTTTTAAACTACCCCTTCATCTCATTTTCCAAGAAAGTTATCATTTTTGTTTGAATGAGGTATTCTCCCATTCTTAATTATTTTGTGATGGAATAGCCCTCTTTCAATTTCTTAATTTTTGTATTTTTTTCCTTCAGTCCTGTCAATGAATGTAGTGTGTGCACTGGTTGAAAGGATCTGTGTTTCTCTCCTGTGAAAGAACATATTGCCTGTTATACTTGTGCTCAGGTAACTTTCTACTCTAGTTGCACATTTAAGTCCAGCAAAATTAAAGGGATGGCACATTTGACGAGTAAAGTGTTTTATTAGGGAATATTTGATATACTAGCTTTCGAGAGGTAACCGTGTATGACCCTTTTGTCCACAGCTGAAGATTACTGGCATAGTGCTATTGGCTCACTATGTCAAACACAGAATCCCATATTGGTTTTGATGTACAATTTTCCCATCTGTAACTGGGGATAAAGAAGCTTATCTTCTCCTGGGAATCACTTTGAGCTATTTTTGTACAAAAAAGTACATAATTAAGACATTGGCTTACAAAAATTTTAAATAAACGTCTACTTTCTTTATAAAAAAATGCCTTTATAATGTATTTCAGTTGAAGTTTAGGTCACCATTTCATTTTTACAAGCAAACAGAAAATTCAGGATATCAGAAGTGCGAGGTACTTTCTTGTGTATCATCGAGACCCCCGGAGTTTGGGGTCGAGGTGGCTAGCTAACAGTGTGGGCAGTGGTGACAAGCACACACTGCCATGGCTGGGGTGGGCTGCCTGCCATCCCCATTGTCACCCTGTGCTGGGATGCTCCCTGAGGTGCTGCAGCACAGAGAAGGCCATGGGGTACCCTGCATGGGGTACCCTGCATGGGGTACCCAGCCAGGCTGAACACACATGAATGCCTGACACATCTGAGGTGGCTGATGGAGACACCAGACATGAAATCACTGCTTTCCCTAGAAAACCAGATCAGCTAAAACATAAGTGACTGGCAGAGAATTCAGTGATGTTATATTTGCAGAATTATTGTTAATTGCTGCATTAATCAGGAATGCAACTCAGTTTTCCAACTTCACTTATTAGTTACACAGTCATGTAATATAAACTGGAGGTGAATTAGTTGGCTCCATACTTTGGCTTCCAAGATGTAAATATTTTGAAATTTTGTGGTGAGAACCTATGTTCGCAGTCCGAGTTTGTTTGGAAGGTATGTGCTAGTTTGGGAAATACATCCTTCAAACAGACAGTAATGTTACCAGAATCAGAAACATATGTGGATTTTTGCCCCAAGTTAAGCATGTGTTTGGGTGAGTGTGTGGGTATATTTCAAAGACTGTCACAAAGACATTATAATTGATTTCCTTCTAATATGTTTAAAACATTTTCTTATGCTCTGTAAATTTTCCTATAAGAACAACAAAGCTTCTGGTGAGATAGCTGTTTGCTTAAACGTAGAAGCTAACCAAAAAAAAAAAAGCATTATAGAACCTTAGAATGCTTTGGGTTGGAAGGGACCTTTAGAGGTCATCTAGTCCAACCCCCCTGCAGGGAGCAGGGACATCATCAACTAGATCAGGTTGCTCAGAGCCCCGTCCAACCTGACCTTGAATGTTTCCAGGGATGGGGCCTCCACTACCTCTCTGGGCAACCTGTTCCCCTGCTTCACCACCCTCATTGTAAAAAATTTCTTCCTTCTATCTAGCCTAGATCTACCCTCCTTTAGTTTAAAACAATTACCCCTTGTCCTGTCACCACAGGCCTTACTAAAAAGCCTGTCCCCATCTTTCCTATAGGCCCCTTTAAGTACTGAAAGGCTGCAATAAGGTCTCCCCACAGCCTTCTCTTCTCCAGGCTGAACAACCCCAACTCTCATAGCTTTTCTTCATAGGAGAGGCGCTCCATCCCTCTGATCATCTTTGTGGCCTTCCTCTGGACTTGCTCCAACGCGTCTGTGTCTTTCCTTTGCTGAGAACTCCAGAGCTGACCGCAGTACTCCAGGTGGGGTCTTATCAGCGTGGCGTAGAGGGGGAGAATCACTTCCCTCGACCTGCTGGCCACGCTTCTTTTGATGCAACCCAGGATCCGGTTGGCCTTCTGGGCTTCAAGCACACATTGTTGGCTCATGTCCAGCTTTTCTTCCACCAGTACCCCCAAGTCCTTCTCCGCAGGGCTGCTCTCTTCCTCCGCTGGAATCAGAAAGCAAAAGCATATGTGCATACTTCATTCTGAAAATAGTGCCTAATTCTCATTAGAAGTAAGATGACATTAGAGTTACAAAGTGGATCCCAGGATGCACTCTGGGAAGCTGTACCTGTGTCACTAAAAATCAGACACAAAAAGAACACCTCTTATTCAGTGAGGACAGGTGCGAAAAGCTTGTTTGGATATAGTAGAGCAGAAATACACTGATGACTTCTTGTTCTTTTCCTTAAAATTAATAAAAAGAACTTGCTTCTTTGTTTCCCCTTCTCTAGAAGTTTCAAAGCCTCAGTATTGAAACTAAAGCTGTGGTGAAGAGATTTGGGATAGGATTATTTTATTTCTGGCAGGGTTTGCATCTTTTTTTTTTTCTTCTTTTTCTAGAGATTAAGATTTAAAACTGCTCATTTACTTTTCTTATCATTCTTCCTCCAGAAAAATGAGATGCATTAGGTTTGGCAACCTGGCCACCAAAATCTTAATTTTTCACCCTTGTAAATTTTACAGAGCTAGACCATGGTGGCAGGCGTCTGTAATGAAAAGATGTTGATTTATTTTCCTGTCATGGCAAATGAGAAGAAAATTCCATTTTCTCTTTTTCTGGGGTGACGTGCAAACCAAGGATTCTTATTCATATGCCAACATTATAGTGCAAAGAATGAAGTGAAAATATTCGTATTAGAAAAACAAGTAATAGTTTATCTGTTATTTTTTAATGCTGCATGTAAGCAAATGCTAATAAAACATAAAACCATGAAGTTGTTCTTTCGCGATGAGGGATTAGGTGCTTAATGTGAGTCTGATGTGTAGACTTATCTAGTGCTCCTCAGAACTCTGCTGAGATAACAGAAAGAACGTTGCAACTCCAGTCCTATCAGCTTCCTAAAGTCTTCAAGCAGTTCCTCATGAGTGAGCCTACAGCTTGAGTTCATCTGATAACTCACACATGCTGACATTGGCTGTACAAATACTTTGCTAGTAATACAGCTTCATTTGGCTAAAGGAAAAATGATGCTCACTTTCACTGTAAAATGCAACTTTGTATATTATACTTCAACAGCTGGTATTGTATCCCACCACCCCATTAAAAGGCTAGAGAGGTACCAAGCCAGACTACAGAGTTAGCTGTATGTTTTGTGCAGAGGTGAGGGGATAAGAACAAAAAGTGGGTTTCCAAGAGAAACAGGAATAAAAAGAAAAAGGCAGGCAGGCATGTATGTTGTGTGTTTGGTTTTTTCTGGCTTTGACAGGGAATTATCTATTGCCATTTAATTGCTAGTTGTTTTAAAAGTGCTGATATAATACCTCAAACTTCAATACTTTATCAAGAAATGACTGGAAATAAATATTGCAATACTATTCCTGATAAAACGCTAGTTTTATTTGAAAGTTGACTACCTTACTTGGTGTAATGGATGACATTCAATTGAACACTAGAGATTTTTACTTGAAACTCCCCGGCTTTCTTATGCCTCCTACAAGTAAAATGTACTATAGATTTATGATAATATATAAATATTCAATAATAGATATTGTTTCATTGATTATTGATGAGGAGTGTGAACTATGAGAATACTTTTGCAAATTTCCAAGTTCACAAGTCCTAGAGAAAAAACATTCTTAGTAACAGATTCCCTTCCACCCTTCTGGTAAAGCTAATTCTTTAAAAATCCCTAATCTATACCGCAATGCTCTACAGTGTCACTTATTACACACATGACTTACAAACCCAGGTATTTTTCCAGTCCTAGATTATCTTGGTGACTCTGAAAAAACATAATTCCCTTCCTAAATGGAAAAGAGTGGTTTTGCCCAAAGCATGGGAGTTAAATACTTTCAAGCTCTCGCTAATGTGTGATATGAGACCTAATCGTGAATAAACCCCAAAAGAAATAAAATCAAGAGGTAAAGTGGTCAGGCAGGTACTGGGCATTAGGATATGCCAATTTGCACTGCTCACCTGGAAGACTGTTGAAGCCATGTCCATGTTAGTGGATGTATCCCTTTGATTCACCCATGGGATAACAGATGACAGCACTGCAGATAAACTGACAAAAATTGACAAAAAAGCATCTGCAGAGAGAAGGTAACTACAGCCTGCCAAAACCTTTCTGAAACAACATGGGTAACCAGGTGGTTTCCAACCTGCTGCAGTCTTAAGCAAGATGTCAGAAGGACAAAACAACATTTTATGTCTATTTAAGAAGGACAAGGAGCCTTGGTAAACTTGTTTTGATGGTTGGTCAGCAGCTGGAAGAAAGAGCTTGCTAAATGATTAGCTTACCAATCACTGTATTTCTGCTGAGCGGTAATACAACACAAACTGCAGAATGAATACACTTTATAACAATTTTAGAGCCCACTACAAAAGAAATTTCACTATGAATAAACTAAAAGCTAAAAAGCTCCTTAAAGTCCCCATTTCTTCTTTCCAAGCAGGTGAGAAGCTTGTTTCTTAATGGTGGGAGCTGAACAGTCATTACTTGCATTCTTTTCACAAGACTGGTGACATGCTATAAGCATAGTTATCAACTGGCCCATTGATGCAAAGATAATTACGTTTATATGGATGTCTTTAATGGTCACTTTTAGCTCACATTGTTGATCTGGAGCATACATAATGTTGATAGCTAGGTTTGATTAAAGCATGGTTAGCAGAAACAGGTGGATGTAAGTCAAGCGTAGTAAAGATGAAGCCAAGGTGAATGGAAAACCAAAACTGAACCTGTAGGATTGTTCATAGTTTTCATGAAGGGAACAAGTCTTAATAAAAGACAGGGGCCTTTGCCTGCTAATTTAAGGAAACTTGAACTTCAACATACAAGTTTACCTCTGTAAAGACAAATAGAGTTACATCATCAAGAGAAGCTTTATCATTTCATTTATTGGAGGTAGGGGAAGGGAAGGATGCGTTATAGAGTAAACCAGTTAAGGTTACACTTTGATTACACCCAGTTAGCACTAGAAATATGAAGAGGACTCCTGTGGTCTCACTGGTGCTGGCTGACTCCTACTGTGACTAATAGATATGCAGTTTTACCACATTCAGTTTTTCCTTACCCTCTTTATGGGCAGAAGTTTTGATCCCATAAAGTAAAACTGGATGTTAATTTTCCTAGCAGCTGATCAAGATAAAATGTATACTTAACCTGCTTAGCCTCTTGTTGTTCAGCTGCCAAGGCAGATTTCTTACAGACCGGGCTGGTCAGAGCCAAATGGAGGTCAGCATCACAATGTCTATGCACAAGAAAACATACGCTCATACCACTGTAAGCTACAGGGCATATTACATTTATCTGTATGCATCCTAGGGGTATGATCAGTAAGCAACACAAATGAACTTTCATTAGTAAGCTTGCAATATGCCTTAATAATCTCCCTAAAATTAATTGTCTCATGTATCAGTAGTCAGGCATCATTCCCACTGATATGGCTGTTAGCGTTTAAAAAAAAACCAACTTTGCACAGGCCTACAATCGACTGTGGAAAAAGAAAAAAAAAAATTCCCTTTTCGGGTTTGTCATATAAGCTATATGTAAATATTTTTAAATATAGTTGACCGTTGACATGACTGTCTGAAATTCAAGGACAACTTTCAAAACATAGCTTGGCTCAAGGTTGGTTTATGAATATCTACATTAATATAACATCATAAAACTATTTTGGGATAGTTTACCAGTGACCTGAAGGAGAAGGTTTCGTTATTCTCTACCAACAGCTTAACAATCTTCCAACTATGAAGTTTAAGAAGAATTTAATTTTTTTTTTATTCTAAGATTATACCCACTCTGAGCAAAACTTCAGTTAAGTTAATGCCTGTGTTTATAACTTCTTGAAGAAAACCCCTAATGATCTCCCTAAACATCAGAAAGGGGGACTGTGGTCGTATATATGCCTGGCTACACCAGCTCTACAGTAATTTCACTTGAAATGCAGGTGCCAGAGCCTGTTCCCAGAGTAGGCTCCCAGGATCCTCGGTGAGTTATAAGCCTGACATAAGACATCTACTGATGCTGCATAAGATGTGCTTAACTTTCCTGCAATCAAATTTTGTTTGATTTTGCTTTGTAGACCTAAATTCCATTTGGGTAGGAAAGCCTGTGTCAGGGAACAAAGTAACTCTTTCTTCCTCCCCGAATGGAGACATTTGTTTTTTTTTTTCCACGGTTGAGAACTGTGGCTCATTTGTTTGAAAGACATAGAAAGCAGTTGGTTTCTTATCATGCTGCTCAAATGTGAGAGTACGTTGTGATGAGGTAAAATGTAAAGTAGATACAACTTTAAGTAAAATTTTTCTGACTCTTTTGTTAATTATTAATAGCATACATCTGGAAAATAGAGATCTGCCTGCCAGTGGCCAAAGAGCTTTAGAAGACAGTACTCATCTTTGTCCGTGCAGAAAGGGTACCCTGAAGCTACTGATGGAAATGAGCCACGAGACAAGTGATTATCAAATATAAGGGAGGGATTGTTGGCTCAGGTTGGGCTGTGGCTTAGGATTTTGATGTACCTGTTACAAGCTGGTCATGGTTAACAGCTTAATAACCTGACACTGCCTGTTCTAAGACTAGCAGGGCAATACAGCCTTCACTTGCTTTTTAAATTTTATTCTTGCTAGGAAATCAGCTGCAAGACAGATTAGTTTTATTAATAGAGGAATGTAATTCTTTGCCAAAAGGCTAGCTTCAGAAAAAAAAGGTATTACAAATTTAAACTAGCTTCAGCAGAAGACAAAAGCATCATAATATGATGATACATCCCAAGTATGAACACAATAAAATATTCTGTGCAGATGAGGTTTTAATATAGGTAGTAAAGAAATAAACTTCACAGTATGGTCTTGGTAATTCTGCAAGCATTAAAACATAGTACTAGGTAGAAGTTCATGTTCATTTCATTTTATCTAAGCCTTCCTATGGCCAGAGAAGGTCACTGTGTCTAAGAAGAAATGGGATGATGGGTAAATTACCTGGAAATGATGTCAAATTTAATTGTTGTCACTTACAATCCTGCTTGACCTTAGTTCAGATTCACTTACAGTTCAATGCCCACAGTGGCGGCTTTGGTGTAGAGAGACAAGCTTAAATTTGCTCATTTCAGGTCTGAACACAGGAAGTGCTTTCCAGTAGTAGAGCTACTGTAGAGCTCCCACCAG
>VYZW01018325.1:3017-18908 GCA_013401315.1 Balaeniceps rex | reverse complement strand
GCGTAGAAAACTATACATTACACTGCATCTTAACATAAAACAGAGCCTTGAATTATTTTCATATATTTAGATTAAAATGGAAGCCCCTGCTAAATAATGATGAGTTACAACTCTCCTCCTAGATGTGATGAGAGTCACTCTTGCTATAAGTTAAAGGATCATTGATTAGGTAGCAGGTTAGCTTTCCTTTGCTCACAGGTCTTTCTAGGGCTGGCACAAAGAAACATGCAAAGGAGTCACCAACCGTTAAATGCCAGCTTGTCCTTGAGACCTGAAACTCAGAAATAGCTCACTAGTATCTGTTAGTCGTAAAGCAAGTTAAAAATGAGGAATGCATGACAACCACCTGAGCCAGTAAAAACTCGAACCGATGGCTTCAAGAGATGAATGAGTCTTTTCATTTCGATAACTGCCATATCAGCAACTTTGAAAAAGGAAAAATGTCTGACTGTAAATAGATAGTACCACTGTGAGGAAAAGCAAAAGCTAATAGGTCCAGTAGCTCATCTTCATAAATGAGCTTAGAGACAATAGATACAACTTTTTTTCTCTGGGAAGCCCAAAAGAAATTGTTTGTCTGGGTTTTTTTGTTTGTTTGTTTGGAGTTTGTTTTGTTTTGTTTTGTTTTGTTTTGTTTTGTTTTGTCACCTAGCAGTGTAGCTATTACTTTTGGCTTGGAAAAATAGATAATTACATGCTCCTTCTGTTGAGGATATTTTACCCTCTAGTATGTGTCAAAAGCTAATTTTCACACTAAGGCTATCAGTTTAGTGGTCTAAAACCTGCAGTACAAGAAAAGGACAAATAAATCTTTGCAGTAGCTCTACTGTGGAAAAATTTTTGTAAGTGACTACCATTCAAAATATTTTACATTTCCATGTGAAATTTGATGCTGCAGGACATAATCAATGTAACTTTAGAGCTACTATGATATTCTAACACATCTAACCTTGACAAGCAGGATTTCTTCCACTGGAGTTCTCCACCAGCTGTCTCTGTCCTATCTCTACGGAAGTTCAGACCTGTAAAATTACAGATATCATGGAGAAAAAGAATAGGGAATTGGAGCTTGTTTAATTGTTAAATACCAGAACTACAGGTCATCTAATTAAATCATCAGGCAGTGTGTTTAAAAAGCAATGTGAAGGAAGTACTTTGTGACATGATACAACTGATGTAAGTCATTTGCACAGCATATTGTAAACAAAAATAATATATCTAAGTGACCTCAGAACAATAGCCAAAGTCATAGAGGATAACTGCTGGACAGAAGGTCAGGCCTTGAGATGAACAACTTGTGCAAATGAGCACTGGGGAACCATTGCCGATTGCAGTTTTCTAGTTAGGGACTGAATCTAGGAGGCTACAGTCAGAGGGAGTATTGCACTATACGTGGCCTTTTATTATATTCTTTCCCTTGAGGTTTTCTACTTGTCAGTGTCAGGTGGTATACTGCATGATGTGTTCTTCCTGGATTTTTAATCCCATTTTAGGACAGGTTGCCCCTAGTTTTGAGGCATGTCATCTTGCTGGTGACTTTGTGCAGTCGTTGCATTCATGACACAGTATGTGATGTTTGTTTTCTGTGAGGGATCAGTCCTATTCTCCTCTCCTTAAAGGCAAGGAGGAGGCCAAGCTCTGCATTCATGTTGCACTGTAAGTTTGAAAAACATGCACTAGAAAAATTTGGCCCCACCATCCTAAATACCTACGAAGTACCCTTTTGGGGCACAAGCAAAGAGCCGGAAATTAGTGGTCTGCATATACTAGCCCTTAAACAACACGTGACATCCAGCCTCTTTCCAGACATGAAAAATCTCCAGAGGCAAGCAAAGCAGCTTATGGGATGGGAATGGTGACAAGGCAATATAGGAAGATGACTCCTGAATTGCCAATACAGGAGCATAGAAGCAACAAAATGAATGTGTCATTGCAGCCATTGAACCTGACTTGCCTCTAGCAAAGCTAAAATGTAGAAATACTCTCTGAGTTACTAAGACCTGAAATGTGATCTAGAGTTTCAGAAGGCTCATGCAAATGTTCTACCTTATTGTGTAAATATGGTAAGTGGCAAGCCTGTGACTAGGAAAGCTTCAGTGTGCCTATTCTAGTGTTTCGCATGGATCATGGTGGAACCATTGCGTGAACTCCAGAAGGTTTCCAGAAACTGTGAAGGACTGAAAGAATTTTGCTGGAAAAGGGAGGAGGGTCTTGGGGAAAACTTGTGCAATAATGACTTAACAAAACTAAAGATAATTAGCTATATTTCACATGCACAAAACAGATTTCTGAAATATGTACCCTTGTTTTGCATTGTCATAGTGACAACTATAGTGGGTCATTATGTGGGTACCAAAGATGGAGCAATACTGAATGCCAAGATACTTAACATATGTTTCGCTGGTTTTGAGTGACCTTCATCTTTAAAAAAATGGAAAAGCAATGTTGGCGGTGGGGGGAGGTACTGATATTTTTGGCTTATAGACAAAGAGGTGTCATTTTTGTAGGACTTAGAAATAGTACATAAGTGGCAGCAGTATGGGTATGCAGATAAAGAAAAAAGATTTCTTTTCAGAGATAAAGCCTATGAAATGTACATGACATGTTAGGCATATTGTGGTCTAGTTAGTACAGCATTGTATTAAAGATTAACCAAATGTGTCAGTATATATTCAAACTTTATTAAAAATTCTGGTGCTGAGCTGTAATGAATGATCAGTACCCAAACAGCAGACATTTTGTAAATAAAGCTTTTTGTTCCTGTTTTGGTAACGCTAGCATACCTCATGTTTTCTTTGTTAACTTCTCAGAGCATGTCTGAACAAACTAAAACTTGAAATTATTGTGTTCATTATGATTTTTTTGAATTGAAGATTTTTGCAACTTAATATTTCCTGTGTACGTTGAGAAAATACTCCAATTACAAATCACAATTTCACCACAAACTAAAAATCAGAAAAAAATAGTCTTTCCCTCCCCTAAATGACGTGAAAAACTAGAATTTTTTCTGTATTCTTGCATCTCTAGAAGTGATAGGAGAACCATATGGTTTGGTTTTTCTGTTACTTAATAAGAGCAAAAAAAATGACTGCTTCCACTGCAGTGAGGGGAAAAAATTGTATGCTTTAATGCCCAACAAAATGTCATGAAAAATGGATCATAATGCTGTAAAAGAGGTTAAACCAAAAGATTAACATACATTGCCCTCCCATACCATGGAGCTCTGAAACTTAAATGTGACTTTTTGTGTAGGCAAATTCTGGGAAAGGTTAAAAATAGAGCTTCGTGCATGTAACTAACACGAAAGCAAAACAAATTGACCATATTTTAAAGAGCAGGATAGAGCAGGAGAGGGCAAACATTTTAGACTTCAGGTGACAAAAGAGGAATTTTTGTCAAACTTAAATTGCCAAATTTTAACTCTTGAAAATGACATACCTGGAGCAATGTACACTTAAAAGCTGCTAACTCTGACAGCCCTAAAAGCTCTACAGGGAAAAAATGTGTCTCTAGCTTTTATTCCATTAAGCAAAACTACAACTAAATCCTGCAGTAGAAACTTTGTTGCATATGAATAATAACTTCTTTAACATGGCTCAGAGGGTGATAAGAAATGTATAAGGAAAATTAATGAGGGTTGACTACTGATGGTGGTAGGTAGCTGACCGTCTTTGGGAATGTTAATGTCTAGAAACATTGGAATAGAAGAGATGAGGGAATTTAAATTGTGAGTCCTCCTGTGTAAGTGCTGGCCCAGGCTTCTGGGAAGACATGGCTGCCAGGATCCAGAGGCAAAGGAGCTCAGAGAGCTTGCCACGTCGCTTGTCTTCATGCTTCAAGCATAATGGGAGCGCCTTTGTGCAGTACCAGCATCCTAAGTTTAGCTGCAGTCTTCCGTGTCACTTGTCAGCTGCTCGGGCAGAACCCCTGTACTATGGCATGGATCCAAGTCCATCCCATCCTGTCCCCTCTGGCTTGGATAGCAACACAGCCTGGCTAGAAACCTGCTCAGAAAAAAGGAAAAAATAGTCAGTCTGCCTGTGGAATGATTCTGTATCATTCAGGTTGCCAGGATATGCCAATTACTGTCATTTAATGCTTTGAAATTTTTTAATGAGAAAATTAGACAAGTTCCAAGATGATACATTAAGATCTCCACTAATGTTCTTCAAAGAGATGTAGCCATTTATTCCAATTTGAATACTAAATTCATTGTTCTAGAAAAGTATACATGATTGTAGGGAGCTTGATGCAAAAAGAAGTCGTGGTCAGGTGTTAGACCACCAAACAATGCATATTCCACCATTATTCTACAGTTTATTCAAGTGTAATCAGTCCTATTGCAAAGTTTAGTGAACAAGAAGACAGAATAGCACTGCCGGAAAGCGGGCTTGATCCTGGTTTAATAACATGAAAGTTAATCAATCGAAGAAACTGAAAAACTAGCTGAACAGGTTTTCCAGGGCACATTGTAAACCGAGAAAAGTGAGAATGAATAGAAGGGCCGTCCTGGGAGTGGGAAGGACAAAAGAACTGGAAGTGCAAACCTTCAGGGTTTTATCACACGCAGAGACTGAGTGATATGCAGTAAGATATTTAACACGTGAACTAAATACTTGTACACAAAGTATGTAGACGAATATGGCGTGCCAGGCAGGGGGGAGGAACAGGGCAGAGGGCATCAGTGGTGTTTTCCTAGCATGGTAGCTGGGGTTACAAGAAGGGAGCCCCACCTGCAAACTCTGCCAGGAGGGGGGAGAAAGTGCGCCCTTTACTGCTGGGTCGTCGTCGATGGGACAAGGGAACTGGTGTCGGACCCCCAGTTCTGGTGGTCTGGAATAGTGCAGAAGAGTTTATATAACCTGCAGGGTCCTGAGCCTGCCGTCATCCTCGGATGAAGGAGTTGAAGCCTACAGAAAAGGTGATAGTGCTGCTGGATGAAGGCCACTCAGTCTGCCTTATAGTGTTTGGAAATTCAGTAAAAATTAAACAGGTGCTACCAATAGGGGAAAACTGCTTATTTTGTTTCATGCTTTCTGTTAGAAACATGTAGCTCCACATTCATCCTTCATACAAAATGCTGAATATATAATCCTGATAGATTTATGGAAAGTCCACTTCTGTTGAATGAGGTCAAATGCAGACATGGTATGGTTCCTGTTGTCCTGGTTTTGGCTGGGTTAGAGTTACTTTTCTTCCTAGTAGCTGGCATAGTGCTGTGTTTTGAATTCAGTATGAGAAGAATGCTGATAACACACTGATGTTTTAGTTGTTGCTAAGTAATGCTTAGACTAGTCAAGGACTTTCTTTTTCAGCTTCCCATGGTCTGCCAGGTGCACAAGAAACTGGGAGGGGGCACAGCCAAGATAGTTGATCCAAACTGACCAAAGGGGTATTCCATACCATGTGACATCATGCTCAGTATATAAACTGGGGGGGTTGGCCGGGGGGCAGCGATCGCTGCTCAGGGACTGGCTGGGCATCGGTTGGTGGGTGGTGAGTGGTTGCATCACTTGTTTTCTTTTCCCTGGGTTTTGTTTCTCTCTCTTGTTCTCCTTTTCATTGCTATTATTATTATTATTATTATTATATTTGAATTATTAAACTGATCTTATCTCAACCCATGAGTTTTCTTACTCTTGCCCTTCCAATTCTCTCCACTGTGGGGGGGCGGTGAGTGAGCGGCTGTGTGGTGCTTGGTTGCTGACTGGGGCTAAACCACACCTGTCAAGAACAGGGAACTTGTTGCTCAAAGGCAGGCTATTTTCCATTAACCTTGGAGACTACGGAGGCTACAAAGGGACAGTAGAGCAAGTTGGAAAAGGAGGTTACAAACTACGGCATGAGCTTCTAAAATGGTGTCTGAATTTGTGGAGTCCTGATAAACTTTTATGGGAATCTTTTCTCTTTTTCCCTTTATTTTAAGGAAAATGTGACGATTCTCATTCAATGGGAATCACCCATTTGATTCCTGCGTGACATGTCAATAGTTAACTTGTTCAGAATACTGTTTTGCTTAACAAGTGTCTACATCATAGAATCATAGAATGCCTTGGGTTGGAAGGGACCTTTAGAGGTCATCTAGTCCAACCCCCCTGCAGGGAGCAGGGACATCATCAGCTAGATCAGGTTGCTCAGAGCCCCGTCCAACCTGACCTTGAATGTTTCCAGGGATGGGGCCTCCACTACCTCTCTGGGCAACCTGTTCCAGTGCTTCACCACCCTCATTGTAAAAAATTTCTTCCTTATATCTAGCCTAAATTTCCCCTCCTTTAGTTTAAAACCATTAGTCCTTGTCCTGTCACAACAGGCCTTGCTAAAAAGACTGTCCCCATCTTTCCTATAGGCCCCTTTAAGTACTGAAAGGCCGCAATAAGGTCTCCCCGCAGCCTTCTCTTCTCCAGGCTGAACAGCCCCAACTCTCTCAGCCTGTCCTCGTAGGACAGGTGCTCCAGCCCTCGCATCATTTTTGTGGCCCTCTTCTGGACCCGCTCCAACAGCTCCATGTCCTTCTTGTGCTGAGGGCTCCAGAGCTGGACGCAGTACTCCAGGTGGGGTCTCACCAGAGCCGAGTAGAGGGGCAGAATCACCTCCCTCGACCTGCTGGCCACGCTTCTTTTGATGCAGCCCAGGATACGGTTGGCCTTCTGGGCTGCAAGCGCACACTGCTGGCTCATGTCCAGCTTTTCATCCATCAGTACCCCCAAGTCCTTCTCCGCAGGGCTGCTCTCAATCCCCTCATCTCCCAGCCTTTATTGATATCGGGGGTTGCCCCGACCCAAGTGCAGGACCTTGCACTTGGCCTTGTTGAACCTCATGAGGTTTGCACAGGCCCACCTCTCCAGCCTGTCCAGGTCCCTTTGGATGACATCCCGTCCCTCAGGCGTGTCAACTGCCCCACTCAGCTTGGTGTCATCTGCAAACTTGCTGAGGGTGCACTCGGTCTCGCTGTCTATGTCATTGATGAAAATATTAAACAGCACTGGTCCCAGTACGGACCCCTGAGGAACACCACTTGTTACCAGTCTCCATTTGGACATCGAGCCGTTGACCACTACCCTCTGGTTGCGACCATCCAACCAGTTCCTTATCCACCGAACAGTCCACCCATCAAATCCATATCTCTCCAATTTAGAGAGAAGGATGTTGTGGGGGACCGTGTCAAAGGCTTTTTGGAAGTCCAGATAGATGACATCCATTGCTTTTCCCTTGTCCACTGATGCAGTTACTCCATCATAGAAAGCCTCCAGGTTAGTCAGGCAGGACTTGCCCTTGGTGAAGCCATGCTGGCTGTCTCGAATCACCTCCCTGTCCTCCATGTGCTTTAGCATTGCTTCTACCCACATCATGTGGGTGAGGTCTATTTTTATGAGGGATACCTAGAACTGGGGTTACAATAAACACCAGTTGTACACAAAACTTTACCTCAGTTAGTAGCAACAGGCAAGGTAACTCATGCTGCAGGTTAGGATTAAACAGGAAACTCAAATAAGGAAAAAATGCTTCATAATAACCCACATTTGGTACCAGAAAAGCAACTGGTATCAGTCTTTTAAGAAAATGAAGAATTCAAAACTGTACACTAACATATACACTTACATACTTTGATTGACTAAGCATCACTTGCTTTTGACAAGGTGTGAAGTGTAATGGATTGACAGAATGAACAGTTCTTTAAAAAGCAGCAGCTTCACCATTTAAAGTGGTTTTGTAGCTTAAAATAAGGGTTTGTATGCTAGTGCTTAACTAAAGATATGAAGAAGAAGGCAAATGGCAGAATAGCCTGGTAGTAACCTTCATATAGCCTTGGACTGTGGAAAGCATTAAAGTGTCAGGCAACAGGCCATGCAATGACACCAGACAGGAATATAAAATAAGTTTTTCCTCTGGATACTTTTCTTTAAAGACTGAAACAGTGATCCACATCAGAAGTTTTAAATTGACCTATCGAGTTCCTATTAACTCTCTAAACAGGACACAAAACAGTTTCTTTGTTTATTTGAAAAGGAATCATTGGATATTCATTATTTCTCCTGGGAAATGTAGCTCACTTAAAGGATTTGCTTTTTTACTGCACCTTGATGTTGCTGGGTTGCACAGAGATTTTCCTTCACAGGCATCAAAGACCATTAATGAAGCACTTTTTTTGTGAAGTCTTGTATGCAAGGAATATGCAAATCTTTTTTTTAGAAACTACTTCTACCATAAATTTGAGTGCTGTTATCAAGAGAAAAGTCTGCAATTCTTTCTAAAGAAACAATAAAGGTTAAAACCCCCAAATCTTACCAAATAACCCATTGTCTTTCCAAGATGGGTAAGAAATTAGATGATGAAGCTGGACACTTGACAGGAAATTTTTTTTGAGCCATTTTTGTGCTGTGGTAACGAAGGAGCGAGCATGGGTTACCACTACACAGGGCAGTTGTCAGTGTGCAAGAAGGCAAATCAATGAAATCAAAAAGGTGCAGGGCAGGCAAGATAGAATTAGTAGAAGAAATATAAAATTGGTAATCCTTACTGATAAGAAAAAAATGGAAAGTATTAGAAATGTCAGAGGGAGTTAACTAATTAAGTTCTGCGAAAATCAGTCACAGGACCTTTAGCAAATATGTATATTGAATAAATTTGGCAAAACGACTAGGAGCATGGCGATGAAATGCGCTAAGACAAAGCTTGGAGGCATTTTTTATAGAAAATGGAAGTGGAATATTTTGCATAAAATTGATATAGCAAAAATGGAACAAAATTCACAGTACAAAAGACACGGCCTTGTATTTGCATGTAGAATAGGCAATATTGTAAGCTGGTGGTCTCAGTCTATTATGGCATAAAAGGAGAAAAACCTGGCTGTAGCAAAGGTTGTTATAGACAGTTCGAGAATTTGCCAAAGGTGTTCCTTATAGAGAATGAAGCAATAATGACACTGTATATTGCAGTTAGGAGACTTCTTCAACCTCATTTATAGAAACTTATGCACTGTTGCTTCAAAACATTGCTCATTTACACAAGGATAGGGATGACCAGCATAATACCTGGGAGTTTTATATCATATACTAATGAAACCTTGCAGAAATAATAGGATTATATGTCTCTAATGTGCAGGTACATTTAAAAATATACCACAAGAGAGAACAGAGATGAAAAGAGAGAATAGGAACATTTTCTGTCCTGTGTATATGATAGCATAAGCTGAATTTGATGCCTGTTTTTTTTTTATGATGGACATTCTGTAGAACATAATTTTTCTCATGGTTTACAAGAAGCAGGTTGAAAATAATGGGAACACAGAAAACATATCAGTAATGATAGATCATCTAGTAACCTGGGTGTCACTGATCAGTAAATGTACATTGGTACTGGTTAATTCTTATATAATTGCAAAAGGAAAAAAAACATGGTCAGTGTGAAAATTGTGTTGTTTTTAACACTGGAAATTTAGAGGCCTTTTACCCTTTAGCAAAGTCACACTTGTGCTCTGTTTCGAGGGCAGGGGGACAGGTCTAATTAACTGAAGCCTTCAGCCCCTTACAACAGTCAGCTTTGACTTGTTTAGTTGCAAGTGCTAGAGATGCACTTTCAAAAGCCATAGGCAAGGACATAGCATTCAATAGCAACGAAGCAAAATTCTGTAGGTTTAAATTTGGGTTCAATTAGGATGTAATTAGGGCTGAAATATACAGAATAAGTTGAAACAGGGTCCCATTTTTCAGACAGCTGTTTGTTCTTTAGCATCCACACTGCATACTTCAAACAATATGAGGTTTAAGTTAATTGATTGTTCACTTGACAAAATACAATAGAAAATGAAATTACAGGCATCAGAAGGCATTTAGGCACCTTTAACCGTTAAGTGAGAATTAACACATGCCTATAAGATAAAAACAGGAGAACCATGAACAGAACAAGAGTAACTGGCATTTGTTGAGAGGAAATAATAGCTAGAATTGAGTAGCCAGAGTAGACACGTATTGAGGTGTGCCATAATAGCTAGGATGGAAGTATGAAATAACAAGGAAGAAAGCAGTTGCTTTTAAGGAGGATTGTTCTTTGGTAGATGCTTGTAGCTGACTATTTAAATGTTGAGTGTCCTGCTGAATTGCCACCTCTCTACTGAGGATTGCCAAACTAGGAATGAAGCAGAGTGAATTTAGGAAAAAGGAAGATAAGTTCCTGGAGGGAAAGTGATGATTAGAAAGGTTAAAATACTCCTCAAACAAATCTGTTATACTGATGTATCTCTATGGTGTAAGGTTCAGTTGTTCTGATTACCATGTTCTTGCAGACCCCTACGGTGGAAGGAGCTATGTGAATGCAGCAGCTTAATGAACAGGGAGAGGAAGGACATAAATATCAGGGCAAGCACTGCTGGTGTGCTGAGAAACTAATTACATCTTGGGATGCTGTAATCCAGAATGGTAAAACTCTAAACTAGAGAATGCCAGATTGTCATAAAAGATGTGCTTCATACCAGCGTATATAGGAAAGGAACCCCGACCACCAAAGTATGGGAAAGGGGTGTAGCCGTATCTATCTGAGACATGAAAACTGGGGATCACAGTTGTCAGAAATGGAAGTATACAAAGTTTAAGAGGCAGCTGAAGAGACAAAAGAGGAAGATACTTGAAATACAGCCCATTAAAAGTTAAAGACTTCATGGTTAGTTAAATTACTCTAAATTACTGAAAGATTAAGAACCATGTTTAAGCTGAGTATTTGTCTTTTGCACAAATACATTAACTGTAGGCAATTAAATTTGCCTAATCAAGCTTAACAATGCTACATGCTGTTTCTCATTAGAAAGTCACTATTTTAAAAAAAAATTGACTACTTGAAATGTAATGGTAAAGAGATTCTGTATGGATCTCCAAGGGTGCAGCCATCTGACCCTATGGCTTAAGAGTAAGTTGATGTCACTGCCTAGCATTTGTCCCAGGCAAAAGAAATATTTCGCTGTTGTTATTTTCTTTCTGCTACTGAAAAGCATAAGGAAAAGAACATCTGCTTTTTGTAAAACTATGAAGGTGATAAAAGTATCTCAGGTAATACTAAAGCACTTCTGCTCATGTTCAGTAGAACCAGGGCTGTGACTCCAGCCTTCTTATGGCAGGTAATACTTAAGCCTCAGAACAAAATTCAGCTTGAAACATGAGGGCTGGACAAATACTGCAAAACCTGGTGGGAAATCCAGAGAATGACTAACCAGACAGGATTTCTGAGCTGAAATGAGCATGACTTAAGATGATACAGAAGTTACATCTCTTTTTAAAGACACAGGAATTATTATGGTCTTTATTTCAAAGTGTCCCACTGCAAACACTTACGGATTAAGACTGCAGGATGCTTGCTAATGGCCTCAGGTGAGACTCTGCTTCCCAAGAGCATGCTGAGTTGAAGAAAGATCTATGCTTGTTGCTGAAATACAACTTGCCAGAAAGGCAGGTAGGTTCTCAAATATTCTTTAGGACTTTTACTATAAAAATATAATATAAACTGATGAAGTTGGCAAAGCTGATGTTACTTATTGCCTCCACATTAGGAATGCATCCATGTTACTTCCCAACCCCACTGTATGAAATTACTCCAAGGATCAGCTCCATAGCTCCTGTGAAGCAGGCTGGCGAAGGGCAGGGGCAGATCCGTCAGGAGCAGCCCACCGCTCTTTGCTTGTGTTCTGCCTGTTCAGAGCAGGGAGGAGGAGGGGCATCTTTGGATCTTTGGAAATCTCCAGAGGCTGCCTGGAGATTTCCTGGCATAAGTGTTCAACTGTGTGACCAGTCTTTTCAGTTTAGTGGTAAAGACGAGGAGGTGGTTTAGGGACCTGGGAAGGTGAGCTGCTGCCCGTGCCTCTCCAGGGATCCCTTTATGGTGCATGGCCACAGGGGATGATGGAAAGAGAGACAGGCTGATGGCCCAAAGCAGACCTTGTTGGCAGGCATATGAGTAGCACATACCTGGGGAAGGTGATCCCAATGGGAGACTGGATTTTAGGAAGAGGACAGCTAGTATCTATAATTTGATGTAGGAAGGATACACAAGAAGGACTTTCATAGCCATGTGTATGAACAGAAAGCAAATTTACAGGCAGTGACAATAACATAAATTAGCACCTCATCTCCCTAAAATCATAAATACCAGTCAGTCCTGTCTAGTGTTTTTCTTTCCTTGACCGTCAGGTGCCTCTTTCAGTTAAAGAAAAAACAAAACAACAAAAAATAGACTCTAAACCCTGTCCTTCTTCATCTTTACCCACCTCAGCACAGTCCAAGATGCTGAAGGTGTATCTTAGGCTGGACTTTACAGAGGAAATAAATACATCACCCAGAAGACTAATAGTTGGAAAATCCTTCCTCACTGTCTCACTAGTTTCAAGCTTCTGTCGTGATGGCAGAAGTTACTAGAGCTGATACACTAACCCTAACAAAACCACACTTGACTAGAAGGGCTTATTAGCATAGAGCTGAAAGGAGGTATGTTACCAGCAACAGCTTCTGACACTAAAAGATGGAGCCACCAAACAAGTCATCCATGAATATGGTGCAGTTCATAAGAACACATCCCTCCGCAACACATATGCTCCTCTGCTTCCACATTTTGGAAGAAAATTCTGCCTGCAGCTATGCTAACAGTCCTCAGTAACCCTTTCTATCCTACTCATTCAGTGGTAATCCCAAGCTTTTAATGAAGAACCAACTGAACCAAAAAGATCAGGGGCCACACAACTGTCCAGAAAGATCTGAAAGGTGGAATCTGAATCCTAAAATACAGCCTTCCTGAATGGGTTTTGAGCACTGGGCTACATCAGATGAGGTGCACAAATATGGTCTTGATACCTAAGAAGAGGAGAACCATAAGTGTTTTTAGCCATGCTCCTGGTTACACAGCAAGCATGTTCAGTGTGAGCATCAATGGACAGTCCTTTAGGTGGTACCTAAATGACCTGCAAAATTTAAAAGTTAATATTTTAACAATGAATATTTTAATAATATTCTAAAAGTTAATAAAAGAGCAGGATATGTTTCTTCTCAAGGAACAGTAGTGCTTACTTTTTGAGATTTTGCCCAAGTTAAGCTGGAGATCAGAATTATTCATGAACTTTTATTTCAAAATAATTCTTCTCCCTTTCTGGAGAAAGAAAGCAAGCTTGAAGAACCTCTAATTTGTTTTGAGTTGCCAGTTCTTGAGGGTTTGCATTTTGTAGTTTTGGGAAACAGAGAATGCTTGCTGCCTGTCAGTTTTATTTTAGTCCGTTTTATACATTTACACAAGCTTACAGTGAAAAGCCTCACATTTTATACTAGCAAAGAGAAAGGATTAGATTCTTGATTACACAGATTAGAAAATATTGTCCTTCTGTTATTGTGAGTAAAATCATCACCTGAGGCTCACCCTTGGGTCTGGTGAGCAAATGAATCATTTTCTGACCTTTTCCCTGCTTGCTGACCTGATGGACACTGGTATTTTTCCATGGCTGTTTTTCTGCAGTATAAAATTTACACAAAACTTTTGACTGTGCCTGCATTTCGGTGACGTCACTGGGCTTCTCTGGTAGCCTCCCGTGAAAAATCTAAAGGTGACCATCCTCCTGTCTGTGGATGTGAAGTCCCCTCCTCAACCCGTTCAGACCTTCAGACCTCAGTGGCCCTATAACCCTTTTGGATAATTATCCTGGTGCAGCTTTCCAGAACTCTTGCTTGTAAAACCCCTAAGTTATTTCTCTGGAGACATTATCAGAAACGACCCTGTTGACAGCAGTTGTGAATCAGTGGTAAGCTCAAGTGAAACTTGGAAGTAAAGCGAAGTCTGCTAATGTGGCAAAAAGTCAAATAAGCCAAGAGTTGTTTATTGTCAATTAAAAGCTTAAAAGCTTAAACTAGGACTATAATCTGTACTTTTTGTAGAAAGCAGTGCAGGTCATACAAAATGAAGTACTTGCTTAACAAATTGGGGACAGCTAATAGAAGTAAAACTGGGAAAGCTATGATTTTGCAGTGCAGTCACAGATGTTTGGCCACTTGTACCTTTAGCCTAGGCAGCCTTACATGATAGTCCATAGCCTCTCTGGGCTTTCATAAAACTCACTTTGGCAATTGAAAGCAATCTGGATATTGGACATGTTTGAAATAAACTCCATCTGCTTTCACTTTATGTCCATGTTGTTAAATAAAGATAAATAGGTAACTTTTTGTTAAATAGAGAAGCTTTAAATCCATCTTGTTATACAAACCAAGCCAACTAGACTAGATTTGGAAAAGCCTGAATAGCCTTCATATAAGAAAGCCAAGGGCAAGATCAAGATCACTTGTGCTAGTAGTACAGACAGCACCAACTGCCGGAAACACCCTGNACTGTGCTCATCAGATAAAATGAGAATGCTTATAATAGACATTTTGATAGCTTTCATTTAAAAACCTGTAACTATTAAATGTACCAATAAAAATGTTAAAGTACTGGAAGCAAGCAAATAAAGTACACATAAAAAATAGAAAAAGAGGCTTCAGTCTGTGAATTATAACATGTAAATAACTCTAGACCAAGCAAGCAGACACAGAATTGAAACTAAGAAAGAGTTGACAACAGCTCTGTTTATGTTTTTACAGGACTATAAGCAGGCTTGACTCAGCTTAAATTTTTAATGAAAATCTCCTTAAAATCAGTTTCTGTTTATGCTTGTCAATGTCTACTGCTAGTTATAATTTTTGTTAACCTCAGCCTCTCCCCTCCCTCCAGTCTCCTCAATCTGCAGCATTTGCCAGTAGGGTAAAGAAAAAAGGATGCAGAGTAACTTGGAGACAAGCAACCAGCATAGCATCTCACAGTTTGTCATTCAAATGTTTTAATTGCCTTAATAGTGGAGTTTTAAGAAATCCCATAAATAAAATACTATCTGGTATTGATAGTTTAAGGAAAGAAATGAAATCTACATGCACAGCCACGTATGCGGGAAAGGTCATGTCCTGCATATGTCTTTTGATGATGAATTGTTTTCAAAATGAGCTATATTACTATCATTTTTTTGCTATAGTGGTGGTGAAACTAAAGGTCACTTGTTGTTTAAAGTATTTTTCTCTTTAACAATGCTGTGATAAACTGGCCCGGTCAGAATAAAAACAAAATATGACTGTTTTCATCCATGTTAGAATAAGCAATAAGGAGACCAAAGGAGGTAGTAACCTTTGTAGAATACAAGTGAATCAAAGGATATCTTGGATCAAAATAGTTTCTATGACCTTCACTATTAATTTATAATTTCTTTGGAAAAAAGCTGGAGTAATGAAAGGAAACAAATTAAAAGTACAGACAAGCACAACACAGAGCTATGTGGAAAGGCACTTTTGAACTTTTGACTTCTCTGATGCCTTTTGTTTGCTAATCCATGTGTCAGAACAGTGTCCAGGATTTCTGAGCAGAGTCCTGGGATTTAGGCACACCTGACTGACTTTTGGTCGCTGTGACCACATGCTTTGCACGCATGACAAGTCTGTATCTCAACTGTTTTATTTAGCACTCCGTTTCACTGTGTGCAATGGTCTTTGGAGGAGTAGTCAGCTAATTTGGTGTTGGCTACCTTACGCGTTCCTGGCAATCTTTGTATAACGGTCCCCAGTGCATTGCAGCATACCTGCACTGATTGATTTAGGCACCTCTAATCCCACCCTGTACTTGGATCATTTTGATTACATGTGCCTGGTTTTAATGGTAGGGGGCTGCTAAGTAATGGTAGGGGGCTGCGGTTAAGTAATGGACTGATAACCTCTGTAACCAAGAGCATGACACCCGGCTATCCACCAGGGCTCCCTGTGATGTGCACACCAAGGTACTTTTCTGTGGATAAACTGAAGAATAAGTCACTTATGCAAGTCATTCACCTCTGGCATGTGAGCAGGAGATTCT
>VYZW01018324.1:5640-120254 GCA_013401315.1 Balaeniceps rex | reverse complement strand
TCTATGGTGTACTCTGAAAAGGAACTTGGCCACAAACCCCCCTCTCTGACTCTGCCCCAGGATTGCAGTGCCAGTGTGCACATGACATTCATTTCTGGGTTCTGTCTTGATTGGAGTCTGAATCCAATCTTGCTAATAGTCCTCCAGTTCAAATTATATTGAAAACAGATGCCTCCAAATCAGGTTGAGGAGTTTATAGGATTCTAGTCAAGTATACAGTGTTAGCTGAAAATGTATGAAGTATTTGTAATCAAGAGAAAACAAAAGCAGACCTCCTGCTTTGAGAAGCCCTGAAGGTATGGAAGTCAATGCTTTTAAAGAGAGCTTCATTACTGTCTCTTGCCAAGCAAGAAAATCAAAAATCTAACAAACTGGTATGTCATGTTGGACCAGAAAACAAAGAACAGGATCACCTGGGTTTTGGAAAACAGAGGAATTAAAACAAAGAGGGAGGTGTTTCATAATTGATCACTTGTGTAACAGACGATCTCTGTTTTGAGGAGTAGTTGCAGAAATTGCCTAATGCTAGTAGACGTTATTCCTGATAGTGTCCAGAGTTTCATTAGGTGGAAAGTAAACTCTCATTTCTCAAGGTCCAAGCAAGGATTAAGAGTTCACTTACTCTGTGTCTGCTGCAGTATTCTTTTGCTTCCATCTGACACGGCTGACATTGACTATTTTTAGAAACAAATGGACTCCAGATCATAGCTGGAACAGCAGCTCCAGCGTTACTTAGTGCAGGGTTACACTGGAGTTGTTTCAGCTTAGTTTAACAGGCTAACACGGTCATCCTGTTTCCTTGGTGTCTAAAGTTAAAGTTATTTGGTTGCTCAATAAGCCAGTTATTTTCAGTAAATAATGAAAGTGTCCAATTGTTTGTAAAGTATGAGTTGTCCCCCTTTTCATTTTAAGAGGAGTTTTGTAGCCTTACACATTTGAATTAGAAATTGGACATGATTTTCTTTTGGAGGAAATGTTTCCTTTCAACTGCTGCTTTGCAGTGGAAGGTGGTTGGAGTTTCTCAGGAAACCACAAAGCCCAGGGTTTAAATGGGCCAGAGACGCTTAGTCCAGGTTTGCCTATTTTAAGGTTCCATGGTGGACCTTATTAGAGCTTTATTTTATGTGCATGATTACTTTGTGTTTCACTTGTACACAAGGATGCAATACTATGCATTTTAAAATACTAAATCAGTTGATGAACAGTTCTGCCCTTAGACTTTTAGCAGCAGCCATCACTAAGTTTCCAAGAGACTGAATCTAGTGCAAGTTTTTCCAGAAAACTTTGTCCTTTTCTGTAAGTCTGCTATCCTCTTTCACCCTGCTTCCTTCCTCCCCTGCTCCCAACAAAGCCCTTTGCCAAAATTTTTGCCTTTTTTTTTTTTTTTTGATTTGACATCACCCTATTGTCAGAGAACTGTGTTCAAATCCTCCACATGTACTTCTTTTCATTAAGTGTAGCCAGGTTGTTACTAGATCGCCAAAGTATATTCAGCAAGAGCCAAGCTGTTGTACGCAGACTCTTCTCTTGCACCTTTTGTGATTTGCAGGGCAACCACTTGGAATCCATTATGTACTTCTACAAAACATCACGCTTTGTAATTTAATTACACTGTGCAAAGAATATAAGTGTGACCTGACAATTCAGCCAGGAGAGTTTCCCAGCCAAACATACAACTTCTTCTCTGCGCTCCTGTAAATAACCGCTTTTGTCTCAAAACTCTTTTGTTTTTTGAATTGTCATGAAATTGTTTGATTTAATGAAACAAATTTGATACACTAGCTCAGTGGCTGTCATGAACTTTACTCTGTTGTCTCCTCCACTTTGGGCTGTCTGCACGCTTAGGTCTTAAAGTTTCCTCCAGAAAGTCAGACTTGAGCAGCAAGTTAGTTTCTATATTAAGTAGTCTTGGCAGTTTAGCATTTATTTAAAAAATATGAGCAGCTGAGTACATATGCTACAAAAACATATTCTGGAAATATGTTTAAGCTCCACATAACTTGTGTTTATAATTTATTCCTCCTCAAAAGCTCTGTTGCTGTTGCCAACTTGGTGGCTAAGAGTGATAATGCACAGTGCTACAGCCCAGGCTTGTCCCAAGCCCACGGTATGATTTCAGCAAATTTCGTTCCCAATTCACAGTTTCTTTTTCCACCAGTGCAACTATTAAGAATTGGGGAGGTGCTCAGCTGCAAGTGCAGTAAGGCCTATGAAAAGGAAAAAAAGAAGGCAGGAAATTTAAGCGGTAGCTATATATGCCATAAAACTAATTTGCTAAGCGCTAAGAAGAAAGCATTCCCCACATAATACTGTAGGAAGACTAGAAAAGGAGTGCTGATCTGCTGTCTCTGAAGGAAATCCTGTCTAGTCTTTAGTTGGGGGGCCTCAGAGGTGGGATGCTGGAAAGCTTTGGGGAGGTGGGATAATTCTTGGGGCTCTGCCTAGGATGTAGAGAATTTCCTCTCCATTCATCCAGGCCTCCCAGAAAGCTTTTTTTTTTTTCCCCCTCCTCTCTCCTCATATACATTAGCCTCGAACTTCTCACAACCATGGTCTACCAGCCAAGTTATTTTAACTGATCTAAAGTGTTCCTGCTAGAATTCTGTATGTCAGATTTCCTCCTGGAGAAACCATTTCATTTTTAAAATGGGATTTTAGATGTAACAGTAGTGGTGATCCAGGATCTACAAAAGCTGAACTTACCTGAGCATACATTGGAATTTGTAGATGGTACTCGAGTATACAGATGGCCCCTTGTTTCTACACCGCATACCTTTAAACATGCTTTCGTGCAGATCCTTATGTTGGAGGCTCCCTACTTGACCTCATCTGCTGCGCCTGCTTCCACCCATCTAGTGTCCTTCTCAAAACTTTCTTCAGCAAAGTTGGATAGCTAGTAATGCTGGGTTTAGCGTAGTCTGCTGCTGAAATCACTCCATCTTTTAGAAAAAGAAAAAAAAATTGCCCAAAGTGAGTGAAAAAACTAGGAGCCCTGAACCCTGCCGTACAGAGTATTGCCACTTTGCTGGCTGGAGGTGGTTTGCCTTGGTGAAGACAGGCTTCTGGTACCTGCTGCTTTGTGTATCACGTCATTTCCATATCGATTTACTGTGACTAGGAAATCTTTATTCTGTAAGATGCTGTGCATATTTCTTAGAATAGAATAGAAAAGAATACTTAAGGGAAGGGCATGGCTGGATTTGCATGATATCTTTATGTCTTAAAATGATATCTCTGTCAGAAAATGAAGTGTTTTGTATCAAGTTCAGTACTCAAGTATAAAACTCTTCAACTATCTAGCAAAAAATTCTGAAGAGTAAGACGTCTCTCCTGTCCATTCTGCACACCCCCATTTGTTTTTTTTTTTTAAATTTAAAGGCTATGTATGCTCAATGTCAATAATTTTGTTGGAGAGCTGGAACCATCAGGAAAAAGGACAAGTACGTACTTGTTAATTCTTTTTAGATTAGCAGTATTTCCAATGGCCTGTTTTACAATAGAGAGAAATAATTCTGTCTAATTGCACAATTCTGTGTTGAGAACAGCATTAAATATTGAATCATAGTGTTGTCTGCATGTCAGTGGTTGTAAATACCAAACCGCCTAGAATTTTGCAGGACATGAGAATTTTGTTTTCTGATCAGGCCCTGCTGATCTATTGATAGGAAAAGTTTTTAATAACTTGCTCTCCTTTCCAGCATCCGCCCTCAGCCCAGCCCGCAGCATTTAGACCACTGAGGCTGGAGTAGTACAGGGCAATAGGTTTGATTCCACACTGTTCCTAGATGAACCTTGTTCCTATTCTGCTTCTAATGAATTTCACACTGAGGACCCTTGCAAGCATGAGGATGAGGTAGTAAAGGATATTTTCATGTGTATTTGAGCCATATAACCAAGGGGATCTGAAGTTTTGAGTTAGAATTTTTCCGTATGTTCTCTTTTCTAGTGTTGCAAGTAAAATACGATTTAGAATTTTTGCCATAAAGGAGTACTGAAAATGAGCATTAAGTAGGATTTGGAAAAGGTTATATGCTAATGTAGAAAATTCCACAGTCAGGATTAAACAAATGGATAATACTTACACTACAGTACATGAATTAGATACAGCAAGTTTTAAGCTTTCCTCTGCAGACTGTGGTATTCAGAGCCTGTGCCAGAACTAAATGGATGGCTGCTTTTATTCTGTACAGCTTATTTTGGTTTTAATTGAAAGCAAGTACTGCAAATGCTACCTCTGTATCCTAGTTAATTACTTCCTTACCCAAAAATAACAGGTGACTGTGCAATTCATCCTGTATCATCAGCACCAGGAAAGACAATCTGGTTTAGTGGCACTGGAAGTGGAACCGTTGCTGGTGAACGAGGAGACTGCCTAGTGTCGGGCTGGATTCGGCTCCTCTTTTCTTCAGATTTTGCTCTTGGGTGACTTTGACAAATAGTTAAGATTGCAGTTGCTTAGGGACCAAATTTATTACTTAATTTTTATTATTTATTTTGTCATTAATTTGTCATTACTTATTTGCAAATGACATGCCAATAATAAAATATTTAATATTTACTGTGTTGTCTCAGGATAGAGACAGTTTTTTTTTCCTGACTTTTTCCCGTTTCAGCTGTCTCTCCCCGAAGTGTGATATGGAATCACAGCAATAGATGCTGTAGCAATATTTATTTGACGTCGTGATACAGTGCATATCATGGGATGACTGTTTATTTTTAGATGAACATGTACATGTAGTTAACAGTAGCGTGGCTGGTTTAAAACCAGGGGATGAGATTACCCATGTGCCTTGAACCCAACCTGGAGTTACAGACTGCTCAGTCCAGTTGCTTTGTATGTAAGATTTGGCCTTTTTTTATTCATACTTAATTTTGTATGCATCAGAAGAAAAAATATCCTGTAATTAAGTAACTGCAGTTGCAGAGGGTCTGTTATTGATGCAAAAGCAGAATCCTGGTGTAAGTTGGTGGGAGCCTCGTACAGCTCATTGCAGAGTATCACTGTGCATTTTATTTTTAAGAGTTAAAGCATTTATGCATCAATACCTGTGTGTTCCAAGGAATATAATTACTGTATGGCATCATATACCCCATACAGTGTTTTTGCACAACATGCATTTTCTTTGCAAGCTTCTGGTTTAGATAAGTACAAAAAAAAAAAAAAAAAAAAAAAAAAAAAAAACACAACTTAGAAGCTAAGGAGACCGTACCTTGCAGTTGTGGATTTTTTTGAATACTGTGTTGTGTTTGACAAAAACTTTAGTAAAATTATCTCAAAGAATAAACTTGTTAATATTTCATTGAATGTATGTATAATGATTCGCTCTTCAATAAATAAGTTTGTGAGCAAAAGGGCTGTTTTTTTATAAAGGTCAGTATGAGCATTATGTACATTTGTGGGCTTATCGTGAAGCTCATTCCCTTTGATTTCAGATAACTGTTAAAGGGACATGATTTAAATTTTGTTTCTAAATAATAAGAACTAATAAATAATAAATTTATTATTTAATAGTGAACTAATGAGTGCAACTGATCTTATCTAAATTGCTGCCAAAAGTGCACACTAAAAATGCAGCATTTTTCTCTCTGAACTTTTATAGAACTTCACGTGCCGCTGATAAAACCCCATGGAACAGGGTCGGGGTGGTTCGGGAGGGGTGGGGGGCAATCTCAGCCCTGCTACTGTATGTGGAAATTTAATTTCGACTTCTGTTGCAGCACTAACTTACATGAGTAACTGAATTCTGTGGTTTTGCTAGAAATGAACCAAGTCCCGTCGAGTGATGGCTGACTGCGAGATGGCGGATTAGGCGTCAGTGGCACAACGTGCCGTGGAAGGACAGACCCGTTCCCGCAGCTCTGCAGGTCCGGACGGCTTACGGTCCTGCTGCCCACCAAAAATACTGCCCGGTAATCCCTGTGTCGGTGGTGTTGGTCTAGGCAGTGCCACCGTAGCTGGGTAAAAGGGATTTGCTAAGTCATGTTGGAAAAGCCAAGTACTCCTGAAATGTTTTACAGCTTCGCAACGCGCTGAGGGTTTATGCGAGATCCACCCCGATGAAGTCGGTTACTTTATTAGTCTCAGTGTGTACTTAGAGCAAACATGTTTTCCCTGATTTCTGAAGCGAGTAGAGGGTATTAGAAGTTAACCTTTTCAGTACATAAATTAAAATGCAATTTGTCATGCTCGCAGATTTATATGCTGTACACATGAGATTATCAAACTCTTGCCTGGCTGGTGATTGAAAACATGACTTGTTACTTTTTAATGCAGTTAGAATTTGTTCTTACATCGTTTCTTCAAAGATCATTTCCCCTTTATTGCTATATGTAATCCTATTTGGGGATGTATGTTTATCCCCATTTCATACTGCTGTTTATTAGAACAGCCAAATTCGGGGTATATAAAGTTACTGTGATTTAATTTGAGAATTTTAATGGAAATGGGAAGCAATGGTAGTTATTTATTGATAGTTCATACATATGTAATATTTAGTATATGGGTTAACTGAATACTGGAGAAAACATTATTTCCCATTAGCTATTTGACTGCGAGAGCTGATCGAATGCATACAGTTGTACGTGCTGTTTCCTATCGCCTGTCACGTCTTTGTCATCATCCCTTTGCTCAGCCCGTAATTATTTTCTCAGAACCAGACCCTGCCGTGTCAGAAGGAGAAGTCAGGGCCGTGCCCAGATATACCAGGTTAGAGACTAAAGGGCAGGTCCTGATCACCTCGTTGTTCATCTCGGACAGGAAAATACAGCATGTAGCTTCTATCGCAGCTATTTTGTTGGAAAACGAAGTGTCTTAATCTTCTCGTTTATGCTACTAATTCTTCCCCCGTGCTGCATGTAATCCAAGATTAACGGCATTGTTTTCTAATTTTATTTTTTTAACTATCATGGAAATCTCATTAACTAAGGGAAACATCTAAAATGTCCTCAGGGCTTTATTTTTAAACAAATTAATCACATAATTTAGCTAACATAGTTCTCCGTCATCCACAGAAGATTCTTCCAGGAACGGAGTTACTCCTGGCCATTACACGTCGGTTTTGACCACTTGTTTCAATAAGAAAAATATGTACTTAATTTGCCACTTCGGACTATCTATTGAAACTGTAAATTTGCCAGTGTTTTTTCTAAATTCATGCTTGTATTCTTGCTGACAAAAAAATGTATTATCAGTCTAAAAGAGGAAACAAGGTCGGTTCTAGTAGGAAGCGTGGAGCAAAAGCTACCACTGTTGGCCGCTCCGGGATCTCATTCCCTTCGTTTCCTACTTTTAAGGTCTGCAGCATCTTATGGAAGCAACAGAGGATGCTGCCACAAGGTTTTTAGTACAATACCTTCTAGAGAGGGGTTGTTTAACAGCTATGCTGAAAGTACAACAAGAAGTACCGCCTTATTTTCAGGTTCAAAGAGCAGAAGCCAACGCTGTGTCTCTGTTTGCCATCAGTGCCGTGACTGAACCTCTGCAAGGTGGTTGCTCCATCTCTGGGAAGCCTCAGAGACAAGAATATCCATGACTGGGCAACAGCCGCCTTGTTCTAATTACTCCATCGTTATTTGCTTGCTTACTCCTCTGCAGCCTCAGAGATGCAGGAGAAAACCATTGTTTGTTACAGTAGCAGTTGTTACAGATATGAAATAGCATTTTCCTAACGGAGCAATGTTTGTGCTGGAGAAAAACGGCAGCTGCGCCTTGTGCCGCTTGCTTTGTTGCTGCCTCTTTGCGTGGCTTTACACATCCGTGATGTTCTAAGTTTATGGATGTTTAAGAGTTAGACATTTGTGCAGCACCGTGTGTAAGAAGCTGCAGGTTAAGTTAATGAAATCTTTAACTGAGGGAACCCTGAGAAACTGTTACCCACATGCTTGAGTCCCTTCAAATGACATTTATTAGTACTTGAGTAACAGACAACAAAGAAGACTTAATGGATAACAAGGAAAAGACATGGAAGACCCATGGGCCAACGGCTGCAGTGAGCTGATGCCACGACACCGAGCCAGGGCATCGTGGGTCCGTGGACCCCGTGCCAGCTCTGCCTGCTTCCCAAAGCGAGCACAGGCAAGTGCCCCCGCGGCACAAATACCTCCCCTGGTTCCCTCATGGCAGAAGGCTGGGGAATCAATGCTCTGTGCATGAAGGATGTCAGTCCCGTGGGTAGGGCAGCTGGTCCCTGTGAGCGGGGAGCGGAGCACGGGGCTGTCGCAGGGGGAGGAGAGAGGTGGCTTTGGTACCCAGCGAGCAAAGATGCAGTGATGGAGCCCTGCTCAGTCTGCAGCTGCCTGCTGCCACGGGGCCAAGGTCTGGGTGAGAGCCAGAGGTTTCATTCCAAAAGCTGGTACAACTCTTGTCTGTGGACGTGCCCTCGCTCCCTACAGTGGCCGTGCAGTCGGGAGGCTGGGGCTCCCTGGGCTCGGGGAGCCTCGGGGCAGCGTCTGTGCTGCTGGCAGAGCCCGGTTCCTGTGCCCTGTGCTCGGATGAGCAGTGGCTGCTGCCGGGTAGTGCCGCCGTGGGCACCACACGGCCCCGACAAGCGATGGGGATGCACCCAGAGCTGCCTTTGCAGCACAGTGCTTCCTCCAACAGGTCTGGATCTATCCCCTGAAAGCTCCTCAGGACTGCAGCAAGGGCTGCTCCAGCTTGCCCTCCAAACCCCGGCTCATGAGCGTTTCCCAGCCGTTCTTCTGACAGTCGGGGGTTAATGAGCCCCTTCACCACCAGGAGAGGTAAATCCAACCGCTGCTGTCGTGAGTTTTAAGGAAATTTTAATGATGGTAGGGATGAGTCATGAATATTAACAGCTTGTAGTACTTTGGTTGTCCGTCCATGTGGCTGCTTGCTAGATGCTGCTGAAAATACATGGTATGGAGACAGGGTGCTGATTCATATTGTGATGAAGGAGGTCACCATGATGTGCTCCAAACAGCTTTTAAATGATGACTGTGGAGGAATTAAGACCAGTTTAATCCGACTAAATAATACTCCTAATGATAAACCATTAAAATCAAGTTGACTTTTAGATTCTAGCAATTGTATCGGACAAGGTGATTACACTCAACATCAGTACTGATAATTGTTAAAATAGATTAAACCATCGACTGAGAAATAAGAAACGCTGGCTGGCTCCGGCAGAAGTGCTGGTTTGACTTTACAGCAGTGCCCCTCCTGCTCTCTGAAACTTCTCGTTGCTGTGTGGAGGTTCAGGCAGGTACCGGTTACTGTTCATGAGCATCATGGCCTCAAAATTAGCACCTATTGTAACAGCACATTTTATCTTTAAGTGTCTTTGGAGGACAGGGTGCAGACTTTGGGAAGAAAGAAGCATTGCATCATTTTGTCCGACTTGCCCGTGGGCCACAGGCTTGTACCCGCTCCTGCTTGGAGCCCAAGCCGCTGTTGGGCTGAAGGACGTCTTCCAGGGTCTTAACGCACCCAGAGGGAATGGCCCTGGCTGGGAAATAAGCCTTCATTTCTCAGTGCAACCTCAGCGACTCTGTACTTCCTTCAGCACCAGCCTGAGCTTTCTCCTCTTAAAGGAAGTTCTTGCAGATACAGCCAAAGTGGCTCGTACATGAAATGACTCAGTTCTTCGACGAAGCTGAACATATGGAGCTGCCTAAGACACTTACTTACTGCAGCTTGAGCAAAGCCTTAGTGTCTGAGGTGGAGCATAGATGGACCTGAGGTAGCCCTAAACCCACCAGCCCGTGGCCCAGGCATCTCGCATGGACTAACGCCGTCTCCTTAGGGGCCATTGGCTCAGCAGGAGGTAGGACACCGAGCTGAAACCGGTGCAGGTTCAGGGAAGGCTGGGGACTCCCCCAGGTGCAGTGGGGAAGGGTGCCTGGTGCGGATGGTGTTGGGGGGAGCGCGGTTGGGCAGGGTGACGTGGTCCTCCGCAGCCCCTCTCCTCCAGGACCGTCCCCTAGCACCGAGGTGATGGTATCTACAGCAAAACCAAAGGCTTTTGCAGGACCAGTAGTAAGTGAAGATAACGAGAAGGACCAGAAGAAGCCAAGGAAGTGGGACGTAATGCTGGGGAGAGGAGAGGGAGGGGTGCGTGAAGGGGAGGAGAAACCACCTAGTCAGAACTGATCTTTTTTTGCCATAGGCAGCACTTGCTGCCTGGGGGATTGGCCATAAGATGGGAGCTTGGTGTTAAAAATACCCTCCATACCAACGAGGGAAGGTGTTTTGCAAGTGAGGAGAATGGATGATGCAGAAGCGCTCTTGGCCACGTCGGAGGAGAAATTTCTCAGTGTTCAAATCGGCTTCTTGGCAATACAGCGTTCCGCTCCAGAGCTCGCTGCGAGCGGCCTTTTAGTCAGTGCTTTACCCTCCGCCCTTGCCGTAACGCAGTCTGGCCGTACTCGGGGGCTCTGGTGAAGCGTGGCTGCTGGTTTGCTGTGGGGATATTGGCCGCTCGCTTGGCTGTGCCTTCCATTGCAAAGGGCTTTTTAAAATTGATTACCGGTCTGGCCCAAGTTATTGTGTGATCCTGTAAATAGAGAGGGAAGATGGGCATTTTATGATGTCTGACTTTCCTACAATATTTTTTTATTAAGTAAACTGTAATGGAAATATTGGGTTTTCATTTCTTGCTTGCTTCTTTTCCAACAATTGCCAGTAAATCAAAGTTGCAAAAAGCCATCTCTCCCTCTGCGCTGGCAGAGCTAACGGCAGCCTGGTGGTCACTTACTTTTGGAAATGATATCGCCTTATTTCTAGGCACTCAGCAGACTTCAGTGCTGATGTATGGACACTTGCAGCCTTCAGATCAAGGAAATAGTGGAGGACAGCATTTCCAGCAGAGAAATGCCCATATTTTAAAATAAGGACTGCCAGTTGTAGTTACGCCAATTCGCTGAGATACAAAAGTGCCATGCTTAGAGAGCAAGCAAGTATTTCTTCCTCTCTTCTTCCAGCATCTCTGCTTGTTGGCGCGTCTGCATGCAGCACGTCAGGCATATTGGACAGCACAGAAACCCGCTGCGAGCCCCTGGCCACGGGGCCAGCGGGGCTGGGTGCAGGGCACCTCTCCCATCACCCGCCTACGGCTACAGCTGGGTGTTTTGTCCCCCCTTGTAGCGTGGGCTCATCTGAGCTGGCCCTGGACGAATGCATGGAGTCAATGATGTCTAAGCACATCTACGATCGTTAATTTGGAGACGAGTCCTGCAGTACAGCCTCGTCTCTCAGCGCTCTCCACGGGTTGCGAGCAAGGAAAAACTCAATATGGAAGGGAAGTTTAAATGCCGAATATTGAACTTTTTTCTGCATTTCTGTGTCTGTTTTTTAAAGTATGAAAGCTGGAAGCTTTATACAAGTCCTAGGGTGCCTCAGTCCTCTCTTGTTTATATATTTATAGTGGAGAAGCAAGAAATGTTTGATGTAGGATGAAATGCTAACGGGCTGTTGAATTACTGGCCGCTGCAGGGGCAGAGCTGTCAGCCGGACCTCGCTCCGCTCAGCCAGACCACACCACCGCTTCACAACCGGTTTGTTTTGCTGAACCAAAGCCGTAGTGAAAGCAGTTCCTTCCACTTTTATCTTTGCTCACTGTTTTTGTCCTAAATATTAAGATTGTTCAGCTAATCAGCAAAGCACCTGCCTGCAAACACAGGCAGAGCCCGACACGGGCTGCGCGCTCCCGTCCCTGCCCTGTGCTGCGGTGCCGGCCTGAGCCACGCTCCCGTGAAAGCTCCTTTGAAACCTTTGCGAGGTCGTGTACTTAAACCCAGAGAGAAGCTGGCACAGCCCCGGGTTTATTTAAGGGTACCTGCCCATAGCGACTCTCCCTCGCACTGGGGATTTGGTCTCTGAAGCCGCACGCCCGTTTCATCATGCTGGCCTGGCTCGCCGCGGCTGTGCTGGTTGTGTGCTGGCCTTGTTCTTCAAACCCCCTTGGATGGAGCCCTTCAGCACCGGGGTTCTCAGCAGAAGAGGCACGGCTCTCCAGCACGCCCGCTTTCCTTTCCCCTTGGTAGTGTAGGAGCGCAACTGCGGGGCGAATGCTTCATCCTCGGTCCATCCTCGGCGCTCGGCTTCTCTTTTACACATGTCCTTTATCGACCAGAACACTTCCCTCGTCCATCTTGCCGCATCAGGTCAGGGCACCTGGTGCCTTGAGCGGGTGACGGGCGTGCGGTGGCAGAGGGCTGGGAGCCCCGTGGCGTGCCGGGGCTGGCATCGCCGGCGCACCGCCGCCTGCTCCGTAGGACGAAGCTGCGAGCCTACGGCCCCAACCCAGCCAGAGCCGTTCCCACCAGATGGAGCAGTTGCCGTTCCAGTGCTGCCGAGCCGTCAAACCCCAAACCCTGCGGGGCCCCGAGGGGCTGCAGCCCCCGGCCCCGAGCAGGGGCCCTGCAGCGCATCCTTGCAAAGTGCCCCGGCTGATCTCGGCTTTGCTCCCCGGGTGTAAATCTGGAATAAAAGCCACAGAGCCGTGAGAGCCGAGCTGAAGCACTGCCTCTGATTTGGTCCTTTGCTTTGCTTTTTGGCAGCTCCTCGCTTTTTGAGCGTGCCCAAGCCTCTGTCCCTGCTTTTTCTAACTTTGCCATTTGCAGTACGGGCCGGTGCTTTTTTAGCAAACTCTCTTTTCGCCTGGTTTGGCCAAAATGCCAAACAGGTGCTTAAAAATCATGCAATGCTTGAAAATAAAATGTGACCTGGCTGTGGATCCGGCTGTGCCTTTGCTGGGCGGGAGCAGGCGGCGTGCTGCTCGTGCAGCAGTCACCCTCCCGTCGGCAGAGCTCCGGCAGCCACCGGCTGGGGCACGGCGACCGCGGTGCACGGATCTGGCAGCTCGCCCTGCCTCAGGTTGTGCTTTGGTGCCGCAAGTGCCACCGACAACGTGGCGTGGGCGAGGTGTACCCGTGTGGGACCACCTCTGGTATTGGACCCGGCGGGTGCGTTCCCCTGCGCCGCAGCAAGCGGGCAAGGAGAGGCACCCTGGCGATGCGCCGAATCACCGGCCACCGCCGCGGAGGCTCTGTGGTGACAAAGCTGTTTTTGTTTTGCTGAGTGTGTGCTTGTTAACAGAAACACGGAAGGAACGATGCTGACCTGCAGCAGGGTTTTTAAGCCCTCATTACCCAAACTTTCCTGAGGAGCCAGTCTCCGTACGGGAGAGGGGAGCTGCGGGGCGGGCGATGCCCCCAGCAGTGGGATGCCCGCGGTGCCGTGCCGCACTCGCCCGCTCCGATGTGCTCAGCCAGAGCCTGGTCATGCACCGTGGCCGCGCGAGGGCCTGGAAAAATGTCAGCGCTGAGCTCACCCACCTACCCTGCACTTCGCCCTGAATCCTGTCCCACGCCCTGGCTCCTCGCGGATCCGACACCAGCCCTGTGGAGGAAAGCGGGGAGTTTTCCCCCAGCCCTGGCTGCAGAGAGACGCTGCTCTGCAGGAGGACAGCCCACGATGTTGGCTCCACACATAGCACTGACCGGTACCTTCGTGTGCTGCTGCGACGGGAGTAGGAAACCTGTTCAAATTACCAAGCTTAGACCTTCTTGTCTTTGCTTTGCTATTGCTTTAAAAAAATTGTTCCCAACCCATATGGCCTTCTTGCAAGGGCTGCGTATTGCCATGGACTGGCGATGCCTTCTTCCCACGTGCAGGTACTTTCGTGATAATCAGGCTCAAGTTCTTCATCTGATCTGCTGGAGATGAGGCTTGGGGTCGAAGTATCCCCAAAAGCTGGAAGGTTCAGCCTGAGCTCCAGATGTCGCAGTTCAGAACTGGCTCTGTGCTGGTGAAATGCACAGTTGTGATTTATTATTGCATGCAGCGTAATTCATTTTTGCATTGAAAGTAATATTATATTATATATTCAAATCTCATTTGTTATTTATTGCATTCTCTCCCTGCACAGATGTGGAAGCTTTACCCTCGCTCCTGGTGGATAATGTCCTCCGTGCTTTTCCTGGTGGGGCTGCCGCGGGATGGTGGGCAGTGCTGGGGAGCAGGCAGTGCTGGGGAGCAGGCAGCGCTGGGGAGCAGGCAGCGCCAGGGATCAGGCAGCGCTCCTGCCCGGGGCCTGGAGGGATGGGACAGGGCAAAGTCTTTCCAAAGGAAACCAACATCTTTTGCCCATTTGAGCCTATTAAACCGCAGTAACTTCTGCAAAGTGTGACCTCGGAGCAGCCGAGCTGGCCGGCAGTGGGCCAGGAGCTGTGGCTTGTCCTGGGAGACGTGTCTCAGCAAAACGTTTGCGATGAAACGCTTGGACGTCGAGCTGCTGCTGCTGCTGCTACAAACGACCCCCACAAAAAGATGCCATTGGCCTTGGCACCCACTCGTTCTTGTGTCTGTAACTCTCCCGCACCTATTTGCTGCCTGTTCCTGGTGCTGCCGTGGCAGCATCACGGCAGGCAGGGCGGGCAGGCAGGCAGAAGCACTCGCAGGTTTCTACCGTGCTGCCCAAGTGCCAAAATACAGATTTAGGTGCTGCTAAAATACAAATCTCGCTGCTCAGTGCAACAACAACCTGCAGCACGAGCGCTTTCATCCACCACCCCCCTTGCCAAACAGCTTTCCGTCTGGCAGAGCATCCTGCGGCGAGCCGAGACCCTGCTCTGCCGGCGCCCGCTGCCCAAAGAGCGCAGTCCGGCCGTGCCCTGTTTAAAATCCCTGTCTTCCCAAAGGAAAGTGAGATTTTTTTTGATGCAAGCTGCGCCGCATTGAGCCCACATCACTGAGCTATGCCCCTGCTCCGCGCTGTGCACCACGTCTGGCTCAATTCAGCAAGAGCATGAGCTAAAGGGGCTGGGAAGGGGGTCTGCGTCGCACCAAGGACTACGGGGCTTCGGTGCCAACTCCAATTGCTGCACACACAGAGTGTTTAGTTTAGAATAGATTATAATATACATTCCAGATGTATTAAGCTTTAGAGCGTGTCTTCTAATCTTCCCCCGTGCCAACACATATCAGTTCAATCTCCCTACCTACAACAGACAAATTATTTTAGTTGTGCTTTGGAGCCCCATGCAACCGACAACAAATATAACGCAATCCTGGTGGCTACCACCGCCACGTTGAAGATGCCCCAAGCACAGAGCTGGAGACGGGTTTTATTTTAAGCCCTCTTTATTCAATATTTCGTTTTATACTTAAAAACAAGTATACGATGGGCAGATATTAAACATTGATCTTCCTGCTCAACTATCTGCTAATGTGATTTGTGGTACCTCGTCATGGGGAAACTTTGAATTCTTTTATCTTTATGTGAAAGTGCTGTCACAAACCCAAGCAAGTTTTCAGCGTGATGAGACCCTTAGAAAGAGGGATTTGTTGTTGTTGTTGCTACCGATGTCTTCTGAAAAGGACATCCTTAAGATACAGGAACAGCTATAGCTGCCAGTACTCTGAAGTGCTCCGAGGGCTTGTACTGCCAAGGAGCCCTGACGGTGACGGATAACCTCTGCGACTGGTTTGGCTTGTCCTGCCTTTGCTTTGCGTTTGTGTCGGGTTTTTCACTTGGGGCTACACTCAACCTTTGTACGCTTGCTGCCTGCCTCCCTCTTCCCCGCCGCGGGCAGCGCGGGCAGCGCGGGCAGGGCAGGCAGGGCGGCTGCTGGAGGTGTGTGCTTTCCCTGCAGCCTCCCATCCCCAAAGCCCCTGGCAGCACCCCTGAAACCGCATGGGAAAGCACCGAGACCCCCCGGTTGGGCAAGGTTTTGGTCTCACAAGTGAATTTGGGTAAGAGAAGGCTGGGAGCTCACAGCGTGGGAGTTATTCCACAACAACTCCACGTGTGTGTCAGAGCAAACCATCTGCAAACGGTGCTGGGAGAAGCAAAACCTTTCAGGAGCCTGTTGCTCGTAGGCAAACACCTTTAGGTAAAGAGCAGACCTCGCCAGGACGTCCATCGTGCCCCTGGTCTTTGCAGCCGCCGTGTCTGATACTGCAGGGCTTTCCACCGTCTCTTGTCCGTGACTTTCTTTTCCCCCGATCTCTTTAAGTTCTTTGTTTGGTTTTGCTTGAAATGCTTTAATAAAATCACTGCTCTAATACACGAAGACTTTTCTTGACAGCTTAGTCATGCTTGTATAAACTCATTGATTTCATTAAGGTGATCTGGTGGTGGCAAGGAAATGGGTGCGCGCTCAGGAGTGAGGAGTTGGGGGAGTTGTTCGGTTGTGTTTGAGGTCTTGGAGAGGAGACAAGTGAGTGCTTTGGCCATATTGCCAAAGTAATGAAACGTTTATAGACATGGGAAATGGCCCGTGAGACTTCGTAAAATCTTTGCTTAAAAGGAATTGGCTAGGCAATAGCTTTAAAAAAGAAGAAGAAATAGATGTGGGAAAAGGATTGATGGGAAATGGAGTGAAGGTGCTGAGACAGAAGGTGTGATCCTCGAGGTTGTCCTTGAGGTTGTCCTTGAGGGTGTTACCCTTGGTTGGCTGTGGGCTCTAGGGCAGGAGCCGTCCCTCGCCCGTGCGGAGCCAGCAGCACAGGGCAGCCCCAGCCCTACGAGCAACGCCAGCATGGTTGGGCAACACCAGCCCCGTAGGCAACACCAGTGCGGTTGGACAACGCCAGCGCGGTTGGACAACACCAGCGTGGTTGGGCAACACCAGTGCGGTTAGACAACGCCAGCGTGGTTGGACAACGCCAGTGTGGTTGGGCAACACCAGCGAGGCTACGCATGAGCTGCGGCTTAGACCAAAGAGGTTTGAGCATCCTCTGATACAGACGTGGGAAATAACGCTGTTGTAGTTCGTCACCATGGCCTCTCTCCCTCTCCCCGTGCTTGCGGGGTGACACATTCCTACTTATCGCCTGTGGAGACAACAGGGCTTCCTTTCGCACAGCTTAGCGTTCGTAACAAAATGCGAGCAAATTAAAAAAACCTGAATTCCTGGGAAACTTCTGCTACCTGGTGCCCTCCCTTAGGGGAAGAAAGGAAGCGGTGACCGTGGCAGGCTGTGCTGAGCTGGCCGGAGCGTGGCTGGGGGGGAGACTGGCGGGGGGTTCCCCCACCCTTCCTCGTCCTGCCATCAGGGTGCCCAATTTTACCCTCCAGTGATCAACCCCTCATCGACGCAGTCATCAGGACAATCACTGGCCATGCCGGTTCTTCAGGGGTGTCTGAAGCGTCCCACGCAGGCCAGGTATTTCAGTGCAAGCCCACCTCTAATTAATAGCAGTAGTTGCTTAAACAGATCAATGTCTGTCCTTGACCTCAGTGCTCAATTTAAGCTATTACTGTATCACTAAATATGAAACGAGCTATAATACATTTGAGAGGCAAACCGCTTGTATCGAACCCAGCGATACGGATGAGAATCTTTTATTACATCCAATGAAAGCTGTGTGGTTATATTTAAATACTCCAACTGCTAAAGGCTGCAATGAAAGACTCTTCCACAGCTAATTTACCGAGAAGCATCGCGGAGGCTAACCCCATGCCTCCAGCGCACGTCATCTCTCCCAAGAAGAAAAATTGTTTTGGAGTGAGCAGCTCTGTTGCTCGTGACCAAACTAGTTCACTTAACGTATGCTGAAAATAGTGGTTGCAGTAAATGCACGGAGCTATAAACATGGAAGGAAAAACTAGGAGCCGGGTAGAAGATGCACTGAAGGTTTGCCGTCGCGGCTCGGGGTGTGCTGGTGGTGTCGTCCCCCCTGCGCCGGGCAGGGGATGTGCCCCGGGTGAAAGAAACAGCAAACAAGACACAGGGTGCTGGCTCGGCGCTCATCAAACCCAACGCAATCATGATTAAGAGATTGTGTCCAACAGACGCGACGAACAAGGAGCTGTGAGAACTACCTGGAGGCTTGGCCTCAGCAACGTACTTATAATTAGCAGCAAGTTTAAAAGTCTCCTCTAGCACATGGGTAAACAATCTCTTGGAGTAATATAGGGGCTGTCAATGATGCTTTTATGTTCAAACAAGGCTGTATTGTACTGTGGGTCAATGGGAAGCTGTGAGAGGTGAGGACTGCTCGATACTCATGGCCTAAGGTCTGCCGAAATCTCCATAATCTAGAAACGGATTCTGTGGGGACAGGAATGCTAAAAGACGGCGTCACCACTTCAGGCAATCACTGGTGTGGTGCTCCGTGCACCGTAAACACCATCATTAAAGGTGCACCCTTATACTTTCCTATTTTACTTTGTTTAAGAACAAAAAAAAAACCCAAAAAAGTACAAGCATTGGGAAAAGACAGCGGTACTGCAGGTACTGGTTCTGCTGTCCGTCAGGCTGCTGTCCTCGAATCCCAGGCCGTGGTTGTGCGTGGTTTCCTTAAATCATTTCTTCCGTGGGCCAATCTGACGTACCGCGCGGTGCTGTAGCTTTCATGGCCGCTGGATGCTTTAGATCAGTTTTGTAAATTCATTACGTATTTGGAGGGCAAAGCGGGGCACAGGGGCAGCTTCCCCCTCTGTGCAAACCGTCTCCCCAGGAGCGCTCCCCGGCCCCGGCTGCCGTGCAGAAGGAGGGCTTTTCATTTCCAGTCCCAAAGGTGAAGTTGTTAGTGAATGCCGAGCATTCCTCTTTAGTCTAAATTAATTAAATGACACAGTATCTATTGTACAAAATAAATGGGGATCGTTTTACATGGTATACTGTATAGAGCAATTATAATGTGTGATCTTTCTAGAGAAATATGGGAAAACAATGTCCTTTGCTGGAACAGGCACGGCGTTCCCCTGCTCTGTAATACATCTCCTCGTTAAGCGGTAATGCAATGTAATCCGCAGCGACTTAATAACCGACACGACAGATGTATAATCTAGAGCCGCGTCAAATGCTGCACGCACAAGACGCGTGTGACTACCCTTCATCTGAAACGTGTGAATCCAGCATCCCCGCGCCCCCAGCAGCCAACAAAAGCTGCACCCATGCCGGTGGAAACGCAGACGATCAGTGCGTGGATGCTGAAATGCTGCTCGTGTTTTCCATCTGCGTTAAATAATTATTCAATCGGATCTCCATCGATACCCACGCCCCTAATTAGTTTACTATAAACCAAGTCTGGTTTGCCAAGGCTCCCTCCCCGGCTGGCAAGCTTCGCTGCCTCCTGCCCGGCATCCTCCAAGTATTTCAGCTAGAAAGCCTTTATGCTTGCTGACACCCCCCCTTAGGAGCACTACAAATATGCATTTACTGCAAATTGCAATTTTTTTACTGAAAACGGCGATGCGGTATGAAACATTGCAGCGATACCCAGCCGTCAGCCGGAGGAGAGGGGCTGCAGCTCGTGCCCACCCCACCACGGTCGCCCACTGCCGTTCACGGCACAAGTAACCGAGGTTTCTCTTCGGAGTCGTTATTAAACCTTCAGAAAGCGTTACTGAGAGAGGAGCATCAGCCCAAATTTGTCATAAAGCCTTTTAAATAATAAGACCACCGTCAATAAAACTCATGGGGGAGGAGGAGTTTGGGAAATTCCTTTGGAAAAGAGCCAGCTCCTCTCAGGAAAATTATCCTACAAAATGTTTATAGCACCGGCGAGCGGCTCCGGGGGCGCGGGGCGGGCAGTGCCCAGCGATGTGCCCGGGAGCCGGCTGCCCAGTGCTGCGCAGGATGCGGCGCCGGCGCATGGACCAGGGTCCCCTGAGGCTGATGTGCAATGTGTGATGTTGACACAGAAAAGAGTCATTTTAATTCTTTTTTATTAAGTTTCCGTTAGTCTGTGCTTCATTACCGCAAGTGGGCACCCCAAAGCTCCCGCCACCCTTTCCCCTTCTGGACCTTCGCTTGTATAAAACTCCTCGTACTGGGCAGGAAAAGTTACCGGCTGTGTGAATGTATACGCTTACCGCTTGTATGTGCAGCATGCAGTGTCTTCCACTGAGGAAGTTTCTGTGACACTGTCCTGGAAGGAAAAACTATTCAGTGCTTTTGAAAAAAAAAACAAAATTGAAATTTTGGGTCTGTAATACGTTACATTTCCAGCACCTCTGAGAATCGTTGCTTCTCACGGCGCTGGCGGTGCTGCCGTCGGCGTGCGGCGCTCCCTCGGTCCCTCCACGTCTACAGCCGGCGCTTGGGGCGTGGGTGCTTGGGTTTTGCGCAGGACGGAGGGGGCAGTTCGAGACGCATTTAGGAGAGGCTTTACCTTTATTTTTGCCGTTCCTCAGGAATGCAGTGCTGTGGGCTCAGAGGGATATATCTGCTGGGATATAAAGTCTTCGTGCAGCAGACAAAGGGTTGTCATAACTGTGGCCAGGGCTGCAGCATCACGCCGGTGCATAACCCCTGCTCTGCGGGGCTGTCGCGGCCAATATCAACCCAGAAACGTGCCCGAACGCGGAGCTGCAGGGCAGGTCGGTCTGAGCCAGGATCTGTCCTTCCACCCCTTCTCTGCTGCAGTAGAAGCAGCCACGAGATAAATGTTTTTGAGCATCTGGGTTCGGACTTGTCAAGGAATTTTGTTGGTAGTGGGTTTTTTGCAAAATTTCACAGCACTCGGTTACGCGCGCTGCTGGTGTTTGCTTTCAGAAAGAGCAAATGGTTTTTGCATTTTCCAACCACGCTAAACTTGGACTCTTGATACTTGATATAAACCCCGTCCCAGCTGAGCTCTTTGCAGTTGCCCTGAAGGAAAATGGAAATATGAAGGAAATATGGAAAAAGGGAAATCAAACAGACTACAAAGAAACGAAGAGCCAAATTTTGGGGAGAAATGAGCACTTCTGCACACAACGCTCCCACTCCTGTGCTCTCCGTGTTCATATATTCTTATTTTGACTCATCCTATATCTCCAGCTGTGGCAGGAGGCTTCCGAGAAAGCAGTTCAAATACAAATTTTATGTTAAAGTGGAAGAATCAACAGAATTATTCAACTGGTGCAGAAGCAGCCTCAGTGAAGTCAGCGCGTGTAGCATTTCAGCTATTAATGTATTATTCCCTAACAGCATTTCTCATTCTTTGAAACAGCAGAAATGCCTGATTTGGAATGCTCCGGTTTAGATAAGAAAATAAAATATGCAAAAGCTCTTCCAAATAACAGTTTTTATTAATCTCTGGTGAAATCGCACGGAAACCTGCGCAGGGTGACTTGGCACATTGCTCCCGCCGCTCGGGATCCGCTCTCCATGCAGGTCCGGGGCAGGGCTCCCCGATCCGACCCTGCGCCCCGTGTTCCTGCTGCCGTCACGGGTGGAAGGGGTGCGTGGAACCTCATTTGCATAAGAACTTCATTAACAAGTAATTAAATGCCAGGAGCTGATGGGCCCCATGTGGCATCTCTGGGCAACCGCTCGCTGAGCAGGCAGGGCAGCGGTGGCTGGGCAGGATCTTACCGCGGAGAAGTCAAAGAGCTTCTCATGAAAACGGTGACACGGATTTATATGTATTTTCTTAAAATAATCTCTATGATGCACCAGAACCACATTTCATAGGTTTTTATCAGCCCTGCTATTGACTAATAAGGTTTTATAGGTAGCGCCTTTGCCACGCGTGCGCTGGGAGCAACGGCACAAACCTCGTTGGGGTGGGCGACGGGATCCGGCCATAAGCCGGCACGCGGGGCTGCATTTGACACTGCCGATGTGGCAAATGCTATTTCAGTATAAATTTAAAAAACATAAGATAAATTCTCAGGAGGTTGATGTTGGCGTGGGGCACACGGGGTGCACCCCGGCTGCCGCGAGCGCCGTGCGGGCAGGGCTCCCTGCCTGCAGTGCCTCTCCTGCCTCCCAGCTGGGCTCACCCTCGCTGTTGGTTTTTGGCTGATAATTTGCTTTAACAGAGCTACCCGGGAAGTGACTTCCCATCTAACGTGACTAAAGGAACACAACTCCATCCTTTAACCCCAGAATAATCCATGCTTTAACCATGCTAACACAGTAGTAGCATCCTGAGCAAACGAGTGGCATGGCCACACCGCCACCATCAACACGAGCTACCTGCGGGGGCCGGTGGCCATCCTGCTGACGGGAGGCCAGAGGAGCGTTGCTAACGCTGGATGAAGCAGCGGGAGAAGAGCGCACAGCCCCGCGTCGGAGCGACGCCTGCTTTTCATCCCCGCCGCCACCGCAGCCCAGGCAGGCAGCTCCGTGCGCGGGAGCCGGTCGGAACAAACAGGGAGGTGGATGCGTCCTCCCAGCCACGCTGGCTGCCGCCGCCGAAAGAATGAGTCGTTGAATATCGATATAAATATTTAAACTTCGCTTATGGCCTTCAGCATCTATTTACTGGAAAATATCCCCTTAGAAAGTTTATTCGACATGATCTGCAAGTCAAACAACTTTTCAAAAGGCGCGCCGAGGGAAACACAAAGGACCAAAACTCCCTTTATATCCTTACGGGGTCGCACTTTAAGCCTGCGTTAAAAACGGGCGGCGAGCGTGAAGCGGGGGAGACGCGGGCACGGAGGGCGAGAGGGGAGTGGGGGCCAGGGTGGCCGTGCCCGGTGCTGCCCGCCGGCGCAGCGGCTGCCTGCCCGGCAGGGATAGGCACTCGCCGCAGCCTGGGGAGAGAGGAGGCACATGAAAGCGGGTCTGGATTTGCCTTGCAATGACAGCTGCATATTAATCTAAAGAATTTCTGAAAAATCAAAAAGACATTTTTCAGCAAAATACACCCCTAGAGCCTCAATCATAAAGCAAGGGAATAAACTTGAAACAGGATTGATTTCATCTTAAAGGGAGTGTTTCTTTGAAATGCTACCAACTGCAGTTGTCTTATTTGGTTTTCAATACTATAACAAAATTGTGCCATATTGTGTCAAGTAAGGAGATAATATAACAGCTTTAAACAAATTTTGTAATTATGGGATCAATCAGAAATGAATTAAATCCGTGTGCATTAGGTAAGTCGTGCCACTGAATACTGAGCAGCTCCAAATACCAGCTCCCAGCCCGTCTCCAGCGGCCGCCGTCCTAACCCTGTGAGTTTGGTGTGACACCAGGCGTGGGACGCAGCGACCCCCAGCAAGTGCTCCTGGCCTGGGGACAGCAGCACAAGGTGCAGCATCCTGATTAAAAGCAAAGAAAGCAAAAAGAAAATCATAAAACCCCCAAACCAGTCCCTGCCAACAGAACAAACCCTTCAGTTCTGCCAAACGCCTGCGGTTTGGATGAGTGTTTTAATGTTTAACCGTACCCTTTGCTAAAGTTTTTTCCACTGCTGGGAAATTCGTGTAAATATTTTCAGGGCTCTGGGCGCTGGGCTGACGCGGAGTGGGGAAAATAAAGGAGCCTGAAGGATGTGGCACCTTTGCCCTTGTCCCCGTCGGTGGCAGCTGCGCTCGCCCTTACGGGAAAACAGAGCCCGGGAAAGCCGGCGCCGCTGTCATCCTCTCGAGAACTCGGGGTGATTATTGTCTCTTGTGCAGCTTCATTAAATGATATTAAATGCCCTTTACTCACCAATGCCATATATGCATGCATGCAAAAATTAATGCGCAGCAAAAAAATACTAATGAATAGCAAATTTTCCAGCAAGATTTGCCTTCGCTTTCTTCAGGAAGCTTGATGCAAAGTCTCCTTCATTTGGGTCCGGTAAAACTCCCTCCTTTTCCCATTACAAATATTTGAGTCCAGGTAAGACTGGAGCATCTCCCTGCGCAGCTTCCACCCGGGAGCTGCCCCCGGGCCAGCTGCCAGCACCCAGCCTGCACCCACAGCCGTGGGCCAGAGCGGCGAAAGCATCCCCATCAGCTGGCTCCCTCTCATTAAAAGTTAATTAGTGCGACAAAAGCTTTCTGCATAGGTGGTTTTGAGTCATTAGGAAAGAGACGAATCAGGCAGAGTGGGGTGCGTGGATGAGCAGTTTGACGCTCAGAGGCTCGTGGGAGCTCCGCGAAGGAGACTCCGACAGCAAACACCTACTTCAATTTTCATCCTAACGAGCTTCGTAAATAATTACTTTTACCGTTCTTTTAAAAAAATATATTAAAAAACCCAAATGAGGTTTAGCGCTGCTAGGAGACCAGGATGAATCTGGGAGAAGTGCCTTATCCCCCGGGGCGCAGGGGCAGCGCGGGTGCTGCGGGTGATGCCCCTTGCCAGGGCTGGCCGTGGGTTGGGGCAGCTCCTGCGGGGGGTTCTCACCTCCTGCCCACCCGGCCTGGCCAGCACATGGGAACCCCCGAACAGCCCAGCGGGGACCTTCCCGGGGTCTGCCCAGGGTTTGCCTCGGCGGGCAGGAGGGGGCCCTGGGGGGTGCCAGAGCTTCCGCTTTGCAGAAAATGCTGCAATTGCTTTAAATGCGTTGTCAGAAAAAAGGAAAGAAGTTCTCTTTTTGTTTTCCTCTTATTCACTTAAATAGGCAGAAAACAAGGAAAGGTTTATTCAAGTGCTCCTACAGGCTCTCGAGCCTCCCCGCAACGGTTGTCTTCCTCTGCTGAAGCACAAAACCAGGCAGGTGAGAGCAGTCGCGGTGCAGCGGGACGTCAGCGCTCTCGGGAAAGCGAGCAATGCCGTTTTGGTGGAATTTCTGAAGGCTTTAAAAAGCTCGTCTCTGAACAGGGCCAGGGAACAGTCTATTTTCTTGAAACTCGGGCTTCACAGAGAGCCCCGTTCTCCCATGACATCTTCAAACGCGGTGCCGGCAGAGGCGGTGCGGCTGCGATTGAAACCGCCGGTTTGTCGGAAGCCACAGCCGGCGTGGGTCCTGCAGGGACTGGGACGGGGAGCAGAGATGAAATGTGCTCTGCTCCTTAGAAGCTTGGTCCTCTCCTTCCTCTGCCTCCCATCATCGATTTCTTTAAAAATATGATGGCTCTGCTTTCCCTCGCCTCTCAAACTGGTGTTTCGCTTGTGCAGGAGGCTCTGCGAGCAGTGTGGGGGCTCCCACCTGCCCGGCCATGGGCATCAGCCGCCTCGGGTGCTGGGGGTGCTGGGGGTACTGGGGTGCTGGGGATGCTGGGGATGCCCCAGGAGGAGCGTGCTTGTCCCTCTCCACTCCTCCGGTGGCTCATGGGCTGGGTAGCAAATACCGAAGAGCGTTGTTCTTATAAATACGCCTCCTGGTTTTCATCCCTTAGGAAGTAACGGGTCTCTGGGGTGAGGTTCTTCAGCGCCACGCGTCTGCATCTCCTTTCCAAAGCGACTTGAGCCAACCCAACAGCGGTATTTGGTGAGACGAGGTGAAAATAAGCATAACTTCAAGCTTGCGGGAAGCCGAACCCCTAAAGGAGGCATCCATCCCCCAAGTTAAGAGCACTCGTACGCAGTGACGTGGTCTGCACAGCGACCTCGCACGCCCCAGGGCTTCCTGCTGGGAGGTGCTGGTGGGCTGCGGGAGGGCTCCCCGTGGTGGCATTGCCCCCGGCACCGCCGTGCAGGGACACCCCACTGAGGGGTGGTCACAGGCAGACCGTGCCCCCTGAGTTAGTGTAAGCCTGGACCTTGCGTACCAAATCCTAATAAAAACTATAATGGTCCCAACAGGGATGAGCGCATCACCGCATGGTTTCCAAATGATTTAAATACCAGGATTTTCTCTGCGTCTTACACTGCGTCCCCGGTACCTTTTGGCTCTCCCCGTCTGCAGAAGCGCTGGCTGAGGAGTGTGAGATGGGTTTCACTTCTGTGCTCGTCCTGCCACGAGCTGCTCTGGGGTGATGGCCGGGATTTTAATTACAAACCGCAGCATGTGGCCAAGCCCTCCCGGCGAGTGTGTGCCCGCAGGGATGTCGGGCTGCGAGAGCTGAGTGTGGCTCCGGATAACCCCGCAGGCACCGTGTCCCGTGCCAGTGCTGCTGAGCGCACCAGCCGCGCCCCGGCAAGCAGCCTGGCAGAGCTCAGCCTCCCACACACCTGAATTGTACGGCTTTCTGCTCAAGAAAAGTGTTTGACAACGAATCGCCTACTGATGCCGGAGAGATGGGTCAGTAAAACCATCTCTGTTCCGCCCCAGGTGGTCTCCTGTCCGTGCAAAATGTTCGCCGCTGAGTCTGCACGTGCTTCGGCGTTAGGTGCCTGATTTTCCTCGGGTGAACAGTCCTTTCTGGGTTCAAGTGAGCAATCACGCGCACAGGCGGTTTGCAGGACCGAGCCATCAGCTGCACGTCTCTCACATCCCCCAGGGTAATGAGAATTTATCTTAAAGGAGTTTCTCTAATGCTTTATTTAAAAAAAAAAAAAAAAGGCAGTACTTTCAAAGCAATCACGAAGGGAAAGCAGAAGATGAAAAACTGCGGAGGGCGACAGGACAGACGGTCAGTCTCAGCGGTGACAAACGGACTGCTGGAAACCAGGGTGCAGCAGCTCGGGGCGCACCGACACGGGTCTCAGCCCTGCACCGCTGGTGCAGAAGCTCAGCTCCTCCCTGCCCGCCGGGCTGTAGGCAGAGCTATCTCCGGGAGATCCCACGCGGGGGGTTCCCACGTGTGTGCAGCCGAGGGTTCTCCTGGTGTGCACCCACGACCGCAGCTCAGCCTCCATCTGCGGAGGTGATTGCACCGAGGCACGGCACGGTTTGGAGCCCGGCTCGCCCCGGCAGCGGCCCTCGTACCTTCTCCTCATGGGCAACAGCGCAAATGAACGGTTTTGCAGCTTGTTGGATAAATACAATGTTTGTTCTTCCTAATGGATTTCAGCAAGATATGGTAAATATTAACTCCCAGGTGGGGCAAAATGAATAATTCATCAGCTAGCACATTCTGACTGCTCTGTCTCTCTCATGATTAACATGTAAGGCATTCATTATATTTTTCAGCCAGTGTGTAGACGAGCGTAGAAAGTTATCCAGATGAATATCAAGCACCTGCGTTATAGAAAATCATCCCGCTCCATCGCAAGACCTGCTCCGCAGCCAGCCGTCCCTGCTGCACCGGGGGTTTCTGGGGTTGGGTGGGTAGAGGTTGGTCACCCTGTGACCCCGGTACTCCTTGCCGCAGGAGACGGGCGCTTTTCCTGCTGCAGCCACGCACGGGTTCATCAAAACAGCCACTGCCGACCAGCCAGCAGCCCTTTGGGTCTGCAAGCTTGGGTTTGTCATCTCACCCTCTTATCAACCTGCTCTGGAAGGGAAAGTGCGCTTGGCCAAAGAAACTGCTTACACTACTGAGGGCATCTGCCATGGGGCCATGAAATTCCAGAGCGACACAACCACTTCGTTACTTTCTGCTTTTCAGGCAAAATTAAATGTCTTTGCATACTAATGGATCTTCCTCCTCATCCGTTACATCTCTGACATGTGAAAGACACGTTTGCCCAGCTTTTTCTTCCATACGCTCAACACACAAAGGCAGACGCCGACAACTTCAAGCTGCAAGACCCTTGAGCATCACTGACCCTCCTCCTTCTGCATCTGCTCTCCCAGCTGCGCAGGCTCCACCAGCCATGGCCCCACCAACCATGGCCCCACCAGCCATGGCCCCACCAACCATGGCCCCACCAACCATGGCCCCACCAACCACGGCCGCACCTGTGAACCACTCTGTTTATCAAGCTAGTTCCAGCATCTGCTGTATCTTCTCAGGGTCATCGCAGCCTTTGTTGTCTTAGATCCAAAATAACACAACCAGCCCTTCCACCTGCTTTTTCCAGCCGAAAGGAGGACTCCTGCACTTGGATGGTCCTAGTCGAGAACCAGATGTGCTACCAGTATTTTCTTTACCCACGCTAATCTGCTGCCAAAATGTAACCATTTTTATGTTTGCATCCTAAAGGGTGTGATTCAGTGGGCATGAAATAACAGTGTGTCCACGAGAGGGCTGCTGAGCCGCCCCAGGGGCTGGAGGTGAGCGATGCTGCTCATGGAATAGGATGCCGCACAAAATCTAGCCCAAGAAAGTCTTGGCTTCGTAGCTCGTCTGTGAAGCCTGTGAGCAGCACCCAGATCTCCAGCGCCAAAACAAACCACCACATCTATAGCAGAAACATCTTGCTGTTTGCCATCTTTCTGTCCTCACAAGGCGTGAAGCTCTGCGTTCATTGCTGGCAGGTTAGGAGGGTACGTGCAGGTCAAACGCCGTGTCCCAGGAATGCCCAATTGTTCACCCAGCAGTTTTTTGGGAAAAAAAATTCTTGGCGAATGGAGTGACCCAAAGGAGGGCGCTTGAAGGGACACCACAGGAGGAGCCTCTGCAGCCCCGTCCCTGAGGTGCACCCGCCGCGGGGGGTCCTGCCTTGCGTCCACCGGCCGGACAAGACCAAGCTGTACCTTGAGAAGAGCTTTTTCTGTATGCACATATGCATTTTTCACATGTGTTCATTTCCTTTAATGTGCTACGTGACCTGAATGCACGACGGGGTCTTCTAAAGGAGGCGGCGTGAGAGCCGGGATGCTCCGCTGAGCCCTGCCCTCGCAAGGTGACGGGTGAGCAATCACTCTGCTCACGCCAAATCTGCTTTAAAACATTCACTCCTTCACAAAAAACCCATCAAAGGAGTTAAGAGTGAATCTGAAGACACCTGATGGCAGCAGGGTGATGCAGGCTAGCGGTCGAGCCGGGACCACCTCACATATTTCTGGGGAAAATGGGTTTCGGTAACTAATGAATCCTCTCCCCTGTGGCCTGCATACTCCTCCATGCATCAGCTATACATCAGGCCTCCACGAATCAGACGGCCTGGCTCTTGCACCCAAATAACTCTCTGTTTCTCACTTTATCTTCCAAAATCCCAGTTATTAGTTAGCGTGGACTTAGTAAAGGGTTAAGAGGTGAAAACTTGCTGCGTTGATCTTTAAATGTGTAGTTTAACCCAATTAATTTCAGTGAAGTAAATAGGATGTAAATTTCTGTTTAAAAGTGATTTGTTAAGCCAGGAGATAAATACGGGCCTTCACCTCCTTCCCGTTAATTAGATGTCAATTCATAAATGCTGGCATTTGATGCGATCGCAAAAATTGCCCCCAGAAGTGATTAGAGTCTCTTAAACACTTAGCCGGTGGAGGAGATCTGTCTTCCAGACTATTGGTCTTCTACTTCTTCCTGGGCATAAATTAACCTCCTGCATACATCTCGGTAGCTCCCGTGGCCACGTGGCGACCGTGGTGAATTATGCCATCTCCTTTGGTGATGAACATCTGAATGGAGCTGAGCTATCGCCACCCTCGCTTCACCTTGCGCTGAAATTAGATTTAAGCCCAAGACTAAGAAGTCAAGGCTAGTGCACTGACTTACCACTTCCCAATTTTTTTTTTCTCCCTTGAAGTAGTCTTTGCCTTTGCACTCGTGTGGTGACAGCGCAACAAAAAGCCATCTTAATAAATGAAAGAAGTGACATTCAGCAATGCAATTTAAGACCTAGATAAGTCAGATGTTAAACACCTAAGGGGTATAATCTCCTTTTAATGTGAGCACAATTCCCATTAACATTAATGGGGGGTTGTACGACGGCTTCAAAAGGAGAATATGCGCCTAAAAGTGCAAATTAGCACTTACAAACTCTATTGATAAATTATTAAAGCGTATCATTAAAGCATAGCCACACCTCCAGATCATTAGAGCAAGTCAAAACAGCAAGGCGGCATGCGCAGCGCCCGCTCATTATCACAAGAGCTAAAATGCCATTTAGTCACCAAAATGAATCTAGTGTAAATATTGGTTCATCAGCCCGCTCTTCATGCAGACTTCGGAGTTTTAAGATCTTGAACTTCTCTTCTTTAAATGCAAATGAGCACCAGGAGATGCTTTTCATGCGGGTCACCACTTAGAAATTGGTGTTTAAAAAGTAAATTAAAAACAAGACCCCCAGACCGTAGGGACCGCGCTGTCATCAGAGCTCTTTGTTGCTGTTTATGTGGCACCACAACTGCAATAAAACCAGCACCTCCCTCCCCCTGGGGGGTTCAGACCTGAGTTACCAGCTCTGCCACAATTAATTTTCCTCTGGCCATTGCTCCAGCGAGGATCATGAGTGATGCCAACTGGTGTGAGGGTACAGCAAAAGCCACCGGTGCAGGCGCTCCCCTGGTGAAATCCTCTTGGTTTTCCTCTCCTGGTCGAGCAAGGTGGACCTCCCCAAGGTCACTATGTCCAGGCTCCCATGGCCGTGCAGGCAGCAGCTCGCCCCACCCCCTTTTGCTTGCCCAACCCAATGGACGTGGGCTCATCAGGCATTTTGCAGACCGGTGCTATTTATTCCTCCCAGCAATGACCCCCCGGAGCAGACATGTTTTGTGGAGCCACCATGCTGTGCACATCGATGGAAACGATGGGGAAAACGCCGGGCACCAGGAAGGATGGATGCGGTACGTGCCTGGGAGCACTGGGACTGGGCGTCTGTTCCCACTTCCAGCACTAACCCCATCTCCAAGGCAATGAGAAAGCAAAGCAATGCCAACAAGTGAGCCCAACTCCTTCAGAACCCCAGGCTGCTCCTGCAATACCCATATCAGCTGATCTGGCCCCAGAAAATACTGTCAGCCCATTACCTATGACTTTTAAATTATTAATTACCTTTGACATCCCATCCGCATTAATTCCCTCCCTTTCGGGACACTGTGTATCTCTCAGAGGTTACCCTTTTACTCTCCCTTTTGTTAGATTAACCAGACGTGGGTGCCTCCAGCTTTCTCCATAGTTCATGTCCCAAAACAGAGATGCTTTTTGGTTGCCCCCTGCAGCACCTTTACAACCCCAGCGATGTCTCCCCTTTCGCAGGGGGAGCAGAATTGTCGGCACCAGTCTCAATCTCTCTCCAGGTTGGGTATTTATAGGATTGCAATCACCCCATAACCCTGGGAGGCAGTCAAATAGGACACAGTCATCCTTTTCTGAGGGTCCTATTTGCTCAACCTGGGATGATTTTTAATGCTCTAAAATAGTGTTTCCTCCCGCGCTTCAACATGCAGATTGACACGGTTCCCCCTAACCCAGTGACCGAGGCTCCTAATTTGTAGGCTGTTGTCTTCACCCTTCCAGGGATATTTTCTTCATTTAAGGAAAAAAATCTCCTTGGGCTACTCCTGTGTCAAGGGTATATCGTACAGCGTTATAGCCACTCTCCTTAAACACAGCCCCAAACACTCAACCCATTCCTGAAGCCATTGCGCAAATTTTTTTTTTTTTAAATAAATTATTCATATAAATGTAGCTGTGTGAGGAGTAGAAGTCATGAGAACTGCACCTGGGTGGTGATCCCAAGTTTTAAGCGGTGCCAATTCTTTATGTTATTGTGAATCTTTCAGCAGGTGAAGTCAGTGCAAAAAGTCCCAATTTCGGGAGCCAAATAAATATACAAATTCAGCTGTGGAGGTTAAAACAGATCAAAAAAAGTGTCCTTCGTTCCTATGAAGAAAAGCTGTAAAATAGTAAAAAAAAGTGCCCAGGAGGTCTTCTAAAGCTAAAATTAAAAAAAAGGTCATTTTGGTTTTCAAACTCGTTCAGCTAAAAAATCAAGCATGTGACGGTGGGGTAGCTGGACCCCTGATTCTGCCAGGGCTGGAGCTGGCAGCACCCGGTGAGCTGCGGTTGGGCACATCAAGCACAAGCCAAGACGAGATGGGAGCAGGAGAGGCAGAGTAAGATGAAGGTTGGAGTGACACCTCCGATGATGGCCTATAATGAATTTTTTAAAGTTTTCCACCAAAGAGCAATAAAGGTCAGCTCCCTTCCACTGACTTCAGCTAATAGTTTATTAATACCAACTGAAATGACACGCATATAGCAAAAGAGACACGTCTGCAAGTGTTTGGTTACCGCTGAGATCTACATTGCCTAACCTCTCCTCCTCCTCGAACCCAACACTCATTGTCGTGCTTTTGAGAGAGTCTCTAGAAGCGCATGTTTTTGTGACGGCAACTGAAATAAGCGGAACCAGAGGACGGCTGCACAACGTGCGACCTCCCCTTTGCATCTCCTGAACGTCGGTTTGGTTCATCCCAGCCCCTGCCTTGCAATGAGACCTCACTGGTGGCTTTCCACGCTGCTTCTCAGCCCGCAAATCCACAATCTGTTGCCAAAGAGCAGCTGCCCATGTTGGTCCATGGTGGAAGACACGTGGCATGTTATGTCCACCAGCTTCTGTCATCAGAAGGTCAGGACAGAAACTGGGAACTGAACTGAAAGGGCAGAAGAGCCTTTCTCCTGCCCTGCGATGGGTGTCCTCTCCCTTCCCAGGGCCCAGGTTTGGGTCACCCATAGAGGGAGACCAGCTAAGAGATTGCTGCAGCTTCGGCTGGAGGTGGTTGCTAGCTTGGGTACCGCCGGGGTGGTATTTTCCAGGAAAGCTGAAAATATGGACTTTTGGGGTTGGGTTTTAGCACAGTTCAGCTCTGAGTAGGAGACTCCAGGTGACCCATCTGCCCAGGGACCTTACTAAAGCCCGGTGGCGTCACACGGCGGCCACCGGTGCCCACACCAACACCTCCCTTAGAAACCCAGCGAGCCTCATCCCCATTAAACAAGGTTTAATTATTCCACACATTACATTCAAAACAGTCCTTCCTTTTTAAAAATAATTATCCTGAGAAAATACGTTTTATCTCTCTAATAAGAAATCATTAATTAGGAGATGTTGACCCAATGAGCTGTGATAGTTCGGTGGATGATGAACACCGCTTTTAATCAGACCTTTTACAAGCCAGTGGATGTTAACTTCTGGCTGTTAATTATTCACACCTTCAAGTACTCAGATGGTCAGAATATTTCATGAATGCTCTTCTTTTTATTTAACAGAGACATTGGATTTTATGAGCTAGGAATTGCACTTATTAATTTACAGTCATTTCGCGCTTCCATGCCAGTCATTTAGCATTAACTCTCTGTTTAAAAATAATAAATGACCCCTGACTCTCTATTGTCTGTCGTAATTAGCATACTGTCTTTTAAAGAGGAAAGCATGTTTTCTCTTCATTAACAGTAATATTACCTAGGAAGACAATCAGTAAGTCCGTGATCTAGAAGCTGCTGTGGACGCCAAATTACCCTCTCTACCAGGACAAAATCAATTAACACCACTAGGGATGTCATTATTGTCACATTATGTCACCGGATATACTCCAGGGTAAATAAATGATTTGTGGAATTTTTAATGCCGCCGCTGGAAACCCAAAGCTGAGCCGCAGGAGTGGCGGGACCGGCCAGCCGGGGGGTCCGAGCACCGCACAGCTCTGCCTTTCCCCAGGGACCAAATTGCTGCTGGTGCAAAAACGAGGGGGAAAAAGGTCAAATGAGCGTGGGGCTGGGGCGGCGCGGAGCCTGGCTGGGTCGATGGCACCCGCGTCCTGCCATCCTTTGCGGAGCATCACCCAAAGTCACTCGGCATCACGCACGCATTTTGGGACAGTGCCACGGTCGGGAGGAGGGGAGGGAGCGTGGAGAGGCGGGAGAGGGCTCAGGGCTGAGAGAGATAATTTTATAAACAATTTCATCGCCATAACTATGTCCGGGTGTTTGCCGCTCCTCGGTACCGTCACGAACCGCCGGGTTGGTCCTTGGCGGAGCTTTTCAGCTGCACACAACGCCCCAGAGATGCCGTTTTTAAAAGTATCGGCAACTTCTATATTTTGCCCTATGTCAGGGGGTATTTAATTAAGTCTATTCTGTCTAACACGATCTGATGTCATTGTACAAGGAGATGTTCTTTGTTAGCAGCGCTCTTAGTTTCAGGCTCCTCTGTGTATTTGAAACCATGGTAACAGAAGAGTAAGCTAAAGCCAATGAGATAATGAGATATTCTCATTGTAATTGTGTTTCATGAGGGCACACGCTCCCATGGGTGGGATCCGACTGTCTTACAACTGTTAACAGAATTTAAGGAACAGGCATATATTAGCGCGGCGGCGTTTTTCACAACAGCCATGTAAACACTCCTGACACGGCGCTCGCCGTTGTTTCCAGCGCATTCAAGTCTGTAGCGTGCATTTGTGTCGCAGGAAATCACGCCGCTAACGGGTATCAGTATTTTAAAATCCTCAGAACTTCAAGGAACTTCAGGTTTGAAAGGCATTAACGAGGCTGCGAGGTGCTGGTTTGCATGATAATTGCCATCGGTCCGGAGCCTGGGTGGGGAGGAGGCGATGGAGGCGGAGGAAGGGGGAATGGGCTGGAGCTGCCGCAGCCCTGAGTCGCTGGGGTGTTATGGAAGAGCCCGTGTGAAACGCAGCCCGGGCGCCCCGCAGGGTTCGTCCTCCTGCTCCCACTGGAAATGACATCTGGAAGCTCGATCAGCATTTTAATTCTAAAACTTTCTAGAGGCGCTAAGGAAGGGGGGTGTTTATCTTCTTCATTGTAAATGAGGAGAAAACAAAAACAAGCGGTTGGCTTTTAGAGATCCCTTCTGGAGTTTTGTCATTTTTCTCCCAGACACATTGAAAGGCACGCACTAAGTTGCCCTAAATCACTTTGTGTATTTTAATTACTATTTTTAACCACAAAGATGATCATACATTGCCGAGTTCAGGGGGGCCGAGGTGTGTCCCCCAGCAAGCACACGTGCTCTTAGCTCCCGTGCATGGCCTCCTGCTCCTCCTCGCAAACCTCGACCGAGTCACCGACCCCAGTTACGGGCACTTTGAGATGGTTGTGGACACGTTGCCAGGAACACACCAAGCACGGTGCTGTCAGGTTGGGGGTGGGGGGGCCCGTTTGCTGTTTGTTTGCCACAGCGTGTGCAATACTTTACATGTGAGACATACTTTGATCGGTATGCAAAAGTGGCATAGGAAATATGATTTGGGGAATGGAAGGAAACAGGATCAGATCTGCTTGATGCTACCATTGTCTTTGTCCTGTGCAATTCCCAGCGTATGTACGTTAATCGCTCTTCCCCCCGGGAGCAGCAGAGCACCTTGGTGCAGGGCAGGATGATTCGGGATGGTGAGCGTGCGTGGAGGGAATAGGGGATGAAAGTCACATCTGAAAAAAGTCACAAAATGTCTGGGCAGGTCAATTTTTCCCGGAGCAGAAATACCGAGGTGGCTCCCCGGCAGCGGCAGCTGGGTGCCGCAGGGCGGGCACGCCGAGGGCTGCGTCGCCCTGCCTCGGCAGAGGCTGGTGCTGCTCCGTCGCCCGGGCTGGCAGCAGGATTAGCATTTCACAGAAAAAACCCACTAATGAGCAATGCTGGCGTTAAGATTGACAAGGTGTGCTTCTGCTCTGCTCTTCTGGGAGGACCGATTCTGTCCTTCCCTTTGGGTACAACGATGCTGGACTGCCCTTACAGATGCATATGGGTAGGTATAGTGCTGGTGTGATGGACAAACGCACAAACAAATGCTCTGGCTCATCGGCAGAGGGAACCTGAGCCGGCTTTGGAGCAGGTCCAGCGTGACCACCACCGCTCTGCTGCTTCGTTACTGGTCGGCTGATTTGGCCGCCGTCACCGGCTGAAACCCTCCCTGCTCTCTGTACCCACCTTCTGCTGCAAAACTGCTTCGTCGGCGCAAAGCGGGATCCTTCACTGCATGGCCTGCCCCGGCGTGGGCTACGGGAGAGGACACAAGGCTGGTACCCAGCCCCACGTTCAGCCTCGCTGGGAGCTCCGTCCCCAAACGCCGCGGGCTCACGCACGGCAGTGGGACCAGCCTGGACCCCCGCCGTGTTGGTGCGGCTGGCGAGCACCAGCCTCACCGGTCCCTGAAACTGCCGAGCTTTGCTCCTCCAGCTTTCCCAGTAATGACCTTTCCTGCCTTCCCTTGCCCGGGAAAGGTGGCCGTGCGAGGTGATCGCCGTGCGAGGTGATCGCTGTCCGTGGCACCGGCTGACGGCGACCCAGTGGGCAGGCACAGGCGGGGGAGCGGTGAGAACTTGCTTCACGTTGTAGTCAGGGATGATTTTTATTATTATTATTACTATTACTTCAAAGAGTACACTACTGACATGGGGAAAGCTGACAAGATAAATTATATCTGTTGTCAGCTGCATATATAGACCTTTGTGATATTTTAATTAAAACCACGCTCTCCATCAGCCCGGCGTGCATCTTCACCAAAGCTGCAGCGAGGAGCTGGTAGCCGCCAGTGCTGTCACCGACACAACAACCGCACGATCGAATCTCCTGCCCACACCACGTATATTTTATGTTTATCTCACGCACACCAGAAATCAGTACCTGTATTTGTTTCATGTGGAACGAGACCATGAAAGCGTATGCAATATTTCAGATACGACGGGCACCGCTTTCGGAGGGTGTGTTCACTATTAGAGCCGTCCGCAGTGCATCACCGACATGGGTGTAACGAGCCTACGTACAAATTACGTTTAATGGTTCAAATATGTGCTAACTTTCTCCCAAACATGGAGTCCAAAGGAAAGCTATTTTTGTTTATACTCTTCAAGGAATACTATTTCCAGCGCTGTGGCTTAAAGCTTCAGCAATTCAATTCCGATGAATAGGTAAAATGCCTGCAGTAGCGTATGTCAAAGGAAACGCGTTCTCTCTCAGCCAGCACATTAAAACAACTAAGTGCCCAGCCCCAGACGTGCGGGGTGAGAGGCAGACAGCTCGGAAGATGCTGTAAAGCACCGGAGAGGTGTCCCTCTCTCCCGGCGCATGGACCCGTTTTATCCTGCTGCAGGCGTTGAGCCCGATGACCCAGGAGCAAGCAGAGGACAACAGAGGCTCTTAGAAAAGGGTATTTTTGAAGATCCGTTGCGAGTGTTTCGCTGATCCCGTATTAACCCATACGTGACACTGTGATACGAGTCATTTGAATGATTTTGTAGATTCGTTGGCTTAATCACGCCCAGCGTACCATGGGGCATAGCCGATACCCCATCGCGGTTTTGACCTTCCTTGTTGGGAGCCTCTTGCTCCTTAATCACTTCACAACGCCTAAAACCCCAGAAATGCCCCCAGACTACCCGAACAACCCAAACCCGTGCCAAGCAAAAGTTCAATTCACCTTCACAACTCCATACTTACTCATCTCGGCAATTTTTTCCCCCAGCTTGTTATTACAGCTGCGGATCACAGTTCAGCACTTGTAAAATAAATGTTATCATAGCTTGCATATAATTAGTGCTAAATGCGTGTGGTTTATTTTCAGTATCAGGATCCACATTAGGCATCAAAAGCACTTAAGATGCTGGCTATCACCACACTTTATGACTCTGTCATTTACTGACTCGAAGCAACAAATATTTAATGTGACAGTAACATTAAAATACGGCTTAGCCGATAAAGCAGCATGTCCTGCCATTCGCATTGCACGATGCAGCGATGGGCCGTACATATTAACTATGATGCAGCTTGTCTGCTTCAGAAAACCTTTGTTGTTGAGACACCGGGAGCCAAGGCGTGTGTCATGCTGGCAAGGAGGGGACAAGTATTTTTAGATACTAATGTCAATAAACTGCCGGGATTAGCCCGGATTTCAGTAAAACCAGTCACGAGACAAGATGCTTTTGTAGGTGTGCGCTGGCTGTCATGCGAGACAGCTAGCTCTCGCGTTAATTAAAATTTGGGGAGCATCTCTTGTGAACGTGCTCTTTTTATGGGTGCACAAGAGTACCTGGGTTTTCAGATCACTCATTTGCTTTGGTGATGCTCATAAGTGACTCCATAGAACAGGGGAGAGGCAAAACCGAGCCCTGACCCCGTGGCTCGTGCCCTATCCCTCCTGCTCCAGCCCTTCCCTGGGGCTTTTCTGCAGCTGGGGTTTGGGACCCATTTGTAATCAGCCCTTCGGTGGGCCCTGGGGTGGGGACAGCCCCGGGCACCGCTCCCTCTGCGAGGACAGGCCAGGTCCTGCACCCGGAGTGACCGCAGGATGCCAAAAACTGCCCTGGAACTAAACACTGCCTTTGGGATGGACCCACGTGCAACTCATGAAGTTGTGAGGTTTATAACGCTTTATGAGTTATAAGGGGTTTCATGAGGTTTGGGTCCAAGTTCCTCCAAATCTTCAAAGGTATCTGGAGGATGCTGAGTTTGGGGCACGTTTGGTTGAGAACGTTCCCCAGATCGGCTCCCTGCCCTCTCGCAGTGCTGGGCAACGGCTGTGCATCGCTGCCACCGCCGAGCCCAGCGCTGGCCATCCGTCACCGTCACCCCCGCTCTCCCTGGCGCGGGCAGGGATACCCACCAGCCCTGAGGTAGTGTGAAGCATCTCTTATCCCGCAGGACTGGCTAGGAGGTGCACGGAGCACCTGGAGCGTTAGGGGACGTGGTGCACCGTGTGAAAAACATCCTGAAATTCATTAAATTGGGACGTTCAGGAAGGCGTAAGGGCGGCAGCGTGAAGGAGGAGTGCTGTAGTGCCTGGGCACCTGCTGGCACGCAGCCTGGGGACCTGTGCGTCCCCAAACGCTTCTCCGGCAGTGAGCAGATTGAGCCAGGAAAGCTTTCCAGAAAACTGGAGAAGGCTGATGTTCATTTGGGACGGCGGAGGGGCTGCAGAGGGCAGGGGACACCTCCAATTCCCCGGCTCACCAAAGCCTCCGCTCTGCGTATCACTGCAGAGAGAGTTAGAGGAAAAAGGACTGGGTTTAGACATGTAAATATATATGCATGCACATACGTATATGTGTGTATACATATGTATACGTGTGTGTGCATATGTGTGCGTAGGTATACATATAGAAACCATGTCTTCCTTCTCTCTCACTCTCTGCACACATGTGTATGCATATATCTCTCTGTGTTTATGTACATATATATATATGCAGACATATATACGTTCCTGCGGGTAGGCACACGTCTCTCCCAGCCCTGTCCCCCAGGCTGAAGCAGAAGGAACCTCGGGGGTCCAAGCACGGGGCTGGGATGACGACCCAGCCATCCCCGCGGCCGGTTCTGCTGCCCGCGCCGCCCGCACCCATCGCCCACCCGGGCCTCGGATGTCCGCAGATGCACCGAGGAGCAGGACGATTGTAGAAGTCGTTCAAAAGAATTCTGCCCAGAAAGAAACACGAACCAAATGCTAACGCGATCCCTTCTTTCTCCTTCGCTAACGTGCCCATACGCGGAACAACATGGCAAGAGCCTTCGTGCTGAATTTACTGCAGAAAAAACTATTTGACAGCCTTGTACAGGAAATCGGAGTTATGTAGTGTCTTTTTTTAATTTAAGCAATATACACAAATCAAGTCTATTTATTAAATCAATGTATAGTCGTTTTTACAAGGAAGTGTAATTTAAAAACAGACATAAAAGATTTCTAAAGTAATGATACACATCTCTTTTGGACAAATGTTATTTCAGGGATTTATGATAATTCCTTTTCTGAAAGAAAAACGAAGCTAATTGAAACAAACTTTGTACTTTATATTAATGCCATTCGAATACAGTATGTGCTGCCAGTTATAAAGTGACATTGAAAGCTGATGCTGTTCTCAACAACACCATGGTTTCTCAGTTTTATGTACTTTTTAATTTCCTCTGTGGAAAATCTGTTCTTCATAAAAGGGCTGCTAAAGAAAATGTGGAAAAAGTTGATTCATTCCATATTTACATTCTTGCTAGTACCTGGAAATGAACCAATTACCAACGTGAGCCAAAAAAGAAGTTAGGAAAGTCATTTAGAAAACTCATCTTCCTACAGGCACTGCTTCAGAAGCGCCCTGGGAAAGTTCTGCTCTGATAGCAAACACCTTTCATCCTAATAAGATTTTGGATTCTCAGCCCCTTGGCTAGCGCAGCCTGCTCCTCCTTCCCATGCTCTGCGCTTCCCATCCTCCTTAGCTGGGGGGCGGCTCTGGGGACCTGGGGAGGGGCCGCACCCCTATCCCAAACCCCGACTCAAACTTGGACCCCAACACGAACTCCAACCAAAACCTGAACATGAACTCAAACCCAAATCCAAACCCAAACCAAGCCCAAACCAAACCCAAACCTGAACCTAAACCAAACCCAAACCTGAACCTGAACCCAACCCAAACCTGAACCCAACCCAAACCCAAACCTGAACCTGAACCCAACCCAAACCTGAAGCCAAGCCAAACCTGAACCCAACGCCAACCCAACCCAGTCCCAACCCAAACCCAATCCCAGCACAACCAAACCCCTCCCCAAACCTGAACCGTTCCCCAAACCTGAACCCCAAACCAGTCTTGAACCTGAACCCAACCCAAACCTGAACCCAACCCAAACCCAAACCTGAACCTGAACCCAACCCAAACCCGAAGCCAAGCCAAACCTGAACCCAACCCAAACCCAATCCCAACGCAACCAAACCCCTCCCCAAACCTGAACCGTTCCCCAAACCTGAACCCCAAACCAGTCTTGAACCTGAACCCAACCCAAATCCAAACCCCAGCCTGCTCCAGCCCAGGGCACCCTGAGCGTGGGGATCCCAGGCAGTGCCGAGCCTGAGGCCACCCCAGCACACCGCTGGGGTACCCCATTTGGACAACGCTTTGGAGATGTGCCGCTGCTTTAACGACGACTGTGGCTGTGTATTTTGCAGCGGGGAAGAGCAAACAGCGGGTGCAACCTGCCCCTGGGCTTCAGCATCCTCCTGCTCTTTCACGGTCTGATTTTGTGAACGCGGAGAGGACAAATTAAACGGAGAGCACTGATGCTGCTCCCAGCCTCCCGCGGGGTGATGTCCTGCATGTCCACGTCCTGCAAAGGGAACCTTCTGCCGGGCCCCTCTTCCCAGAGGTCTGCTTCGGGGCTTGGGGGGCTCCGTGGCAGCAGCCCCTCGCCTCTGCCCAGCACATCAGGGCAGGGCGGCCGGTGGCTGTAGGATAACGCACTTCTCATTAAACCCTCATAAATGCCTGTACCAGTTTAAATCGCAAAGTACAAAACCAATTGATGAATTCCCCAAAAAGCGGAAGAAGAAGGGAGGTTGTTTGTCTTTCGGGTTGAATTTTGGCGTCGCTAACATCCACCCCGTCGGAGTGGTCTCTGGTTTTTGCTCACTTTTCCCAACTCTACCCTGAAACCACCCCACGGCTGGCCAGAGATGCCCTGCCTCACCTCGCCTCGCCTCCGGCCGCTGCCGCCACCTCCAGCCTCAGCAGCTGCTTTCTCTTCCCCTCTGTGTCGCACGTAAGCAGACGCGACTTGCTGAAAAAGCCAGTCGTCTCTGGAGGGGTTTTGTTTGTAGCTTCTGCGTCTCCTGTTCGGTTACTCGGTTTTGCGGAAATACGCTTTTTTTTTTTTCCTAGGACTGGTTTAATAAAGACTTGATGTGGCGTCTGTGCGGTGCGGTCGCCCGCGAGGTTGCTTGCTTGGGGCTTGCGTGGCTTTCAGCGGCGCTGGGACCGGGCAGGGGTTTATTAAATTCTGGTATAGGAAGAAAAGTAGAAAGTTGAATTTCCAGCACTAATATGATTTTTATTCTTTTTTTTTTTTTTTTTTTCCTAGCCTGTTGGTTTTTTTGCACTTATATTGTGAGTTTCATTTCAAAAAGCGGTTTGATGGACACGGCGCGGTGCCGCTGCTCCTCATTACCAGAGAAAAGCCAGGCTGCGGCGCTGCCAACCCTGCTCTCCTCCAGAGAAAAGGAGAAACCTTGTCCCACTTCTTGCTCCACAAACTGAAACATAACGTCTAGAAGTGTGGATATAATGAGGCAGAAAGTTTTGCCTCTTGGACGTAGGTTTTCACGCACCATATCTGTAATCTCCGTTTGGGTTTGTTTTGCTGAAGAGAGGAAAGCCAGCATCAGCCGCCTGCGCCCGGTGCCCAGCAGCCCCGTGGCTGCTCCCCTGCCGCAGCAACATCTGGAGGATGCAAAGAGGATTAAGCCTCCCTCCTTGCCCACGTGGATAAAACACTTAGCGAGAAACTTCCCACGTTCCGGAGAACTGGGAAACAAAATATTCAATTTTCCCCAAAGCAGGGGAGAAAGCAGCTCCCCCATCCTGCCCCTGCCCTCGCCGCAGAGCCGGGGGGGCTGCAAACCCTCGAAGCATCTTTGTGGCCCCACGACCAGCCCGGGGTCCCCGCTCCTGGCGCATGGCTCAGGGTGCAAACCCCCGCTCAGAAACCCCTCAAGGTGTCGGCTAAGCCTGGGGGAGAGGCTCGTCGAGAAGCGGCGGCAGCGCCGGGAGGCAGGACTGACCCATCGCTCCGGTACCCGATTCCCATGGGCGCTGCAGCAGCGGCTGCACAATAAACACCGGCACGGAGGAGATATACGAGCATCGATCCCATACTAATAATCTTTTGCACTTCTACGGGGCTTTTAGGGAGTCCCGGGGGGGTTCATAAGTGTTGCTGTTCATATTCAGAGCCCCTGAAATAACGACCGGCTTGGGCGGTCCCCCCCGAATTCATGGGAGCACCGCGGCTGCCGGCACGGGGCACAGGCACGCCAGGCTTTTTCAAGTAGCAAAAATGAAAATTACTTGATATGCAACAGGCTTATCGGGTTCCCTGCTCCAAACCCCGTTTGTAAATACAGCCTTTTGTGCCCCTCAGAGGAAGCAGTGAACGTGGAAGTCGGTTTGTGGCCTCCAATTAAGTTAGGATTGATTTTTTTGTTTGTTTTTTTTTTCCTACAGGCAGACTGAAGAAATATCTCCAGTTAAAATTGCTTTAACCCCCTTTTAAAGTATGCACGTGTATACTGAATTTAGTGCGCAGGCTGTTTGTCTTGTTATTTTAAATGAACCAAAAAATCAATTGTAAAAAGCGACTTCCATGCACAGCTACAGAAAACTGTAGGAGCTACACGGGCGCATCTGCAACATCTTAAATATTTCCAGAGATCACGTGAAACGCTGAATATGGAGGCTTTAAACTCACCCAGCTAAAATATCCCACCGTGGCGTTAATTAAGTGGCTGAGTATAGGTCTCAAAATTAAAATACCGTTGTATTGAGGATACTGATAAATGGAACCTCTCCTTCCTCGCGATGCGGGGGGTTTGTGCGATTACACAAACAGCCCTGCGCACATGGGACCGGGGGTGCTGGCTCAGGCAGAGCGGGGCTGAAGAGCCCCGAGTAAATGAGGCACGAGCACTTCGGCAGGGAAGAGCCAGGTACTAATTGTGCTGGAGACCAGCACCTTCCGCAGAGCTTTGGTACCACACGGTGTATCGATCAGCTACCACAACCGCTGACGAAACCCAGTGCTGCTTCTAGTCTTGTTGGCGTATATACATCTGTATACTGAAACGTGACGGGTTTGCAAAAACGTGAGAGTGTTGTATAATACCCTTAATATTACCCTTAATTATACCCTTAATAAATAATACTCTTTAAAAAAAAGTGTCCTCTCAAAAAAAAGAAACTATTTTTTCTGTCCCCTAAACCTGACCCCCACTGACGTTGACCTACACGGGCCCAGCCCTCCCGTTGGATACGCAGGCGCCGTTCATTTAAGTTACATTAACATCAGAAAAGTTATTTTACTGGAAATACCTTAGCCATTTTTGCAGACAATTTCATTTTTATCGTGTATTTCTGCAGCTCTCCAAAAGAAACGTTACTGTAAAATACAGGGATGGCGTTGGCTGGGAAGCCTGGGAGGCGTGCTGCCAGCCGGCATCCCCGGCACGGGGACAGGGATGTGATGATGCCATGGGGACGGGGCTCCTCCTCCTCCCTGCGGGGTTTAGGCAATGGAGACGAGAGGATGAGAGGCAACGGCCTCAAGTTGCACCAGGGGAGGTTTAGATTGGATATTGGGAAAAACTTCTTCACGGAGAGGGTTGTCAAGCACTGGAACAGGCTGCCCAGGGCAGTGGTGGAGTCCCCATCCCTGGAGGTATTTAAAAGCTCGGCAGATGAGGCGCTTAGGGACATGGTTTAGTGGTGGACAGGAATGGTTGGACTCGATGATCTTAAAGGTCTTTGCCAACCAAATGATTCTGTGATTCTGTTTGCCAAGTATCAATCCCAATTAATAAATTATCCCCTTTAAGCCAAACGAATAGCACCAAGCAGCCGCCGCTCTTCACCCAGCCCAGCTCAGGCAGTTGCTCACGTTTCCTCCGCTTCCCCACCCCTTCCATTGCTGCCTGCGCATTCTTAGGGCTTCCCGATGTAGTTTTAATTTCCAGCCCTCCTGTTCCTCCTCCACGGCTCCTTCTGCCCATTTCCATAGAGCCAGGCTTAGAGCGCAAAATTATTATGGGGCTTTTTGGAGCTATTCCTGCCTGGCCTTATCAAAGTTTTCAGGAGACAGGAACCAGGTAATATGTAGGCTAATACGGTCTTGCAGTATTAGGACTGACAGATGAAACGCTGTAATACGTTTGCAAAATTTAATGAAAGGAGAAAAGCAAATTCTCAGATAAGCAAGGAGAGCCACGGTCCGGGTTGCCAGATGTGCGGCTTCCCCGGCAGGAATGCCTCGCACTGTCCAGCTGCATTTTTCCCCTTTATTTTACATCTCAGCGAGGGTGTAGGTTATACACGGGATTTATGTGCTGGCTTTTGTTTTCATTTTGATTTATTTATGATTAGGCTACGCACTGAGTTACTGCAAGATGTCTGCTGTCTGCCATTTGGATAGACCGCTTCTGGTATTTATTGTATTTTTTTGCTGAAGCAGGATTACATGCACTGATATAAAAAATTGACGGGAAATCAATGTGGCTTAGTGTAAAATATCTTGACTGTAAAGATTTTTTAGATATATCAAACATTCGCTCGCTGTACAGTGTGTTTACTGTATCTCGCGGCTGTTCCCTTGACATGACGATTGCACTAATTGTCCAAGTATTTGATTTAATTTGCAGTGGGAGCCAGAAAGGGGCATACGATTTCTACTTAAGGGATTTCAGTTTGAGTTTGGGGGAAGAAAATGCTATGTACATAGGCAACCGCAGGATATAATCCCTTCCATAAATTTGACAAGACCAATCCAGCCCCCCGAAGGCTGCTTTCCTCTCCTCCTCCCGCGCTCCCCCACGCACGCACGTGTTTGCACGGCTGCTGCAGAGCGTCGTTCTGCTCATCAGAGAAAACAGAGAACCAGAAACCCCATTTCGAAACCAGTTCCCTCTCAGGCAGTTCAGAGGCGTTTTGCTCTTGGGCCAGCGATGTCCTCCAGCCTGTAGAGCTCCTTTTTCTGGCAGGGTTGCACAGCCAGCGTGGCCTCCCTGGGCTCTTGCCCATGCCCAGCTCTTCGTGCCTCCTCCTCCTCCACCATGGCCGGCTGGGCTGACATGACATCTCTTGAAGGCCATGCCTAGCTGAGCAGGGCTTGCCATGGCTGCACAGAGATCCTGCAGCAGGGCTGGATGTGTCCCCGGGGAGCCACCTGGAAGCGCGCTTGCTTCCCTTCGTGGCCATACCAGGCTGGTGGCCCGTGGTTACCTTGTGGTCGCAGTGTTGGTCCTTCACACACCTTTACACGGGAGTCACAATGTGACACTCCCCTCCTCCAGGGCAGTCAGGTCCTTCTGATGAAGGTCTTCCTGCTCCTTTAGGGCAGCCAGGTCCTCCTGGGGAAGGTCTTCCTGCTCCTTTAGGGCAGCCAGGTCCTCCTGGGGAAGGTCTTCCTGCTCCTTCAGGGCAGCCAGGTCCTCCTGGTGAGGTCTTCAAGCTCCTTCAGGGCAGCCAGGTCCTCCTGGTGAGGTCTTCAAGCTCCTTCAGGGCAGCCAGGTCCTCCTGGTGAAGGTCTTCCTGCTCCTTTAGGGCAGCCAGGTCCTCCTGGTGAAGGTCTTCCTGCTCCTTTAGGGCAGCCAGGTCCTCCTGGGGAAGGTCTTCCTGCTCCTTTAGGGCAGCCAGGTCCTCCTGGTGAGGTCTTCAAGCTCCTTCAGGGCAGCCAGGTCCTCCTGGTGAAGGTCTTCCTGCTCCTCCAGGGCAGCCAGGTCCTCCTGGGGAAGGTCTTCCTAGTCCTCCAGGGCAGCCAGGTCCTCCTGGGGAAGGTCTTCCTCCTGATGGAGGCCTCCATCCTCTGGTTTAGCCAAGCTCTTCTGTGTCACCACATCAAACGTGGCACGGAGGTCTGGATTACTTATACTTACCCTATTTCCTTGTCGGGCAAACCACCTACCTCACCAAGAAGGGTACGTGTTGGGTGAGAGTGAACACATCTCTTCCTGGTAGAACCAGGTACGTTTTACCTAATACCCATTTCCTTCATTATTTTTCTTATCAAACAGTGCCCAGAGACTTGCACGCTGCGGGGGGTACGCAAGTGGTCTGCAGTTGCCTATAGGAGGCTTCTTTCTCTCTCTCTTCTTAGCAGTAGGTGGTGAATTTTCTGTGCTGCCATCATTTTGCATGGTATCGAGGGGTTGCTAGATGCTCTGGGCTGGCTCTTTCCCCCCGCGGCGGTGGGGGGATGATCTGCCCCCCTTTCACAGCCCCGGGGAGGGACAGCAAAGCCGGGGCACCTGGGAGCACTTCCACAAGCGCAAGTGCTGGGGACTGCTCTAAGGGAAAAAACCTGGAGCAGTCTTACACGTGGCAAAGAAACAAAGAAAAAAGTAATCAAGCTTAATTTCTGTGCTCTGCGGTAACCGCCAGGTGATGAGAAAGAGAGTTCACGCGATGAAATTAAGGGCGAATAAATCTAAAGCAATCAAAGGACATATTTATCCAGCTTTTGAAATTCAGCAGAGCGCAAAAGCTGTGCCAGTAATTTCGTATATACTAACGCCACGCGGCGTAATCATTCAAAGCCTTTTTGAAAATGCTCAACTCCTCTGGCAAATACTGGAGCAGACCTGCAAGAGCACATTTAGTAAAACTTTCTCTTATTCCCATAAAAGTTGTTTGTTTCTAGAGCAGAGCAAGCTCTGCTACTATTTTCCAGGAAGAGAAAGCACAACAGAGGTGTTGTCTGTGCTCAGGAGCTGCGCTCAGATAAAAGGTGCCTTTATTAGAAATATGCGATGATAATTTAAGAGCTTTGGAAAATGCCGCAATATCCGTCCCTACCTAGCCGTCTGTACGTGTGAGCGGCTACCCGATACTATTTTAGCCAGCAATTAATTGCATCTGCAACACAGACAGTCACTTTGTAAGTCTGTCCCACTGTGCCTGACTCCAGAAGGATGCAGTCGGGCTTTTTAATAAAGAAATGAATTCTTAGTTCGTAAGTGGAAATGTGTTTCGGTGCTCAGTTCATTTTTGGAAGATCAATATTCTGGGTGTTACGAAGATTTGAGATGTGGTTCGTGTGATAGCAGGGCGCTGGAAATCAGGGGTTGGCACTGGGTTCAGAGGAGAGAGGCGATATCGTACCCCGGGCTGATGGCTGGGGATGGGAAGCCGGGGAGCAGTGGGATCCCCCCCAGGGGCTTTCCTGGGGGCTGGGGTTCAGCTAAAGTGCGCTGGGGGCTCAGCCCAATTAAACCTTCAGGCTGGGGGTCCCATTACAGCGAGGCTGGCGGCGTATATACCACATACCCATATAGCACCTATGTATTTAGAGACGCACACGTCTGTCTGTATCTTCTGGCATCGGCAGAAGCAGCTTTTAAGGAGCCGTGGGGGGTGAGACGCTGCTTTCCCAAGTGCATCGCTTGTTTAAACAAACCTCTGCAGCCACGACACCGCGTGTCCCATTTCAGTGGACACCGGGGCTTTGGAGCCCAGTTCATACGAGGTTAATTGTGAAAGCGATCGTGCCATGATAAAAGAGCGAGGCGTTTCCCCCCTCGGAGCGGCACCGGGTTCGCCGCTGACGCCTCGCTCTCCTGTTTGGATAGAAATGAGCAGAACAATTCCAATATTTCAAACATCACTCAGGCGGCTGGCGGCCCCGCCGCTCTAATCGCTGCCTGCTAAACCTGCCTTTGGTCACTAATGCATTCAAACATTGCTAATGACACGGAGGTATGACAAGATAAGAACGGGCTCGTAATGAATGACTCCACAAAAGCAAAGTGGCAAAAGTAATTATAGACTCGCCCAGGCGGCTGGCCCCGGATGGTCGCAGACATCAAATTTCATGTTCCACTAAAACACCGCCCAGATAACCTTGTGTTCGGCGGGAGCCGGGGCTGTATCACCCGTGTAATTCAGCTGACATTTGCTGCTGCTAACAAGAAACAATTTGCAGAAAAGAAATAACTTCCATTTCCCTCAATTAATTAGACAAATTAATTAAGCCGCTCTTCGGTATTCGGAATCTATTCCCTATTCAAGGATAGGATGCTGCAGAGATTTTGTTAAATGGTTCAGAGAAGGCTCATTAACCCTGAAATGAATTCTATCAAACCCTATAAAGCACCAACTTCAAGTGCATTTGCGGAGAAGAAAGCTTTTCAAATCAGATAGGAAAGCTACAAAAGTGCTGAGTATTATCATAATCTGGTAGTGTTTAATTTGACACTCTTACGCCAAGATATTAGAAGAGAATGAGCAAATGGTCTGATAAATATGTACTTAAAGAATGACAATCCTCATAATCAGTTAATTTCTATTTATCTTATGATACCCTTTTCCACAGAAGCATGTATTAGAAAATAAATAAGATTACAGGATCATTCTGAGAGCTCTAAAAACATAAAACACTTGTCCTCCTTTAAATGCAGAAGTTACGTTTTATTGTAGTTTAACAGCATCATCATCCGTGCCGTGGCATTGGGCTGTCTTCTGCAGTGACTGATACCACCAGCTCCCCCACCGTAGGCATCTTCCCCTTTCAGCCGCCCAAGTACCCAAGTGTGGGGCCCGATCCTGGCACCGCCAGCTTTGGGCCACGTCTCAGCCTCGTCCCCAGCCTGGCTCTGCTGCCAGGCACAGTGGGAATGGGATGGGGATGTATTGGGTAGGGGTGGGATGAGGATGGGACGGGGACAGGGATGTGATGAGGATTTTCATGGGGATGCATTGGGGATGGTGATGGGATGGGGACAGGGATGGGATGAGGATTTTCACAGGGATGCATCGGGGATGGTGGTGGAATGAGGATGGGATGGGGATGCACTAGGGACAAGATGCACCAGGACAAGGCTGGGATGGGGACAGGGACGGGACAAGGATGAGCACCAGCAGCTGCCACAGCGGGCTCAGCCCAGCCACGGCAGGACCACACGAGACCCAGGAGCCGTAGCTGCATCTCTCCTGCTGCCCCGTGCGCTAGACGGGGTTTTAGGTCCAGGAGCAACCACAGGAGAGGGTCAGGGCTCGGAGCGCTCGCTTTGGCTGTCCCCGTGTCTCCGGCTTCTCACCTGCTCCAGCTGAGTGCGGCTGGGGAGGCTCACCGTGTCGAACCCTGCCGGCTACCTTAGCCACTGCCAGTGGAAGGTTCCCATCTTGGAGGTTTCAGTGCAAAGGCCAGAGGGAACCGTAAGAATTATTTAAAGCTTATTTGGATGCCAGAGGGGGACCTGTATTAGCAAAGCTGTTCCTCAGCTGCAACTCGGGGAATCAAGCTGGAGTCATTAATGTCTGTAAAAAGCTTTGTAAGAAGAACTACTTGCTGTTAAGGTCGTGCAGCTTTTTGTAGAATATAGCGTATACGTAGAAATATTACATGATTTATTCCCTCCCATTTAAGAAACTTAAATATTTGAGCGTTTGTTATGAATGCAGCCTTTCTCCTGTACACATATTTCAGAGAGAGTGCAAGGATTTGTCTCCTTCCACCCAGAGAGCTGGTATGATTAGATTAAACTAACTTACTGCGACAAGCCTCGGTGCTTTCTTCTTAAAACCATGTTGCATTGAAGAACAGCGCCAGTACGAGGCAGGGAAAACCTGGCGGAGCTGGTTTGTGGGTCACTGCCGGCACCAGCCGTGCTTGGGCACGCACCTGAGAGGGGTTTAAGGCAAAAATCCCAATCAGAGAGGCTAAATACAGCAGTGTTAAAGGCGGCAGGATATGACCCAGCGTAGAAACAATAGCCAGCCCCGAAGAAATGAGTTTATTGTCTGCTCTAAAGGGGTTTTATTGACTTGCTGAAAAAAAGTCATATTTAATATTGAAGTATAACTTTTAAAAACAGAGATGCTGACTCTATAAAAATGTGCTCTCGAGCTGAGACCTTGACTCCAAAGTGTAATCCAGAGTTTTTTTATAGCCGTGCTATAAATCATCAAAATTAAATGTTTGCATGAACAGTGCTGGGAGAAGCCTATGCAGACCGGTGGGGATGTGTCACCCACCACAAAGCGCAGGAATTACAGAAACCCTCGGATGGCGATTGACGCGGGGAAGGTGTGTAAGTGGTGTGTGCCGCGATTTGCACCGTCTGCTGCCGTTTCTCTGCGGGTTTTCCCCCCGTGGGACAGCCGAGGTGCGGGGGAGCCCCTGGTTCCCGCGGGTCCCAGCACAGCCTCCCCTGGGGCCGTATCCTGTGCTGCTGGGGACGGGTGCTGTAGGGGTGAGCTGGGTGAGCAGGAGCAGGATGGTGGGGGGCTGCCCAGGCTGGGGGCTCAGCAGGGCAGCAGGGGTGAAAAGGTAAATGAGGGTTTTCTCACCACTTCACGTGGTGGGTACCAGGCTGGCTGCCACCAGCCCTCGGCTCTGCCTTTCTGAGCTGTTCCCTCGGCAGCCATCATTGGAGTAATATCATCTTTTAATGAGTAAACAGTCAGACCCTCCTCGCCAGCCTGGCCCCGGCAGGTTTGCAGCCCAGCCCTGGCCGGCAGAGGATTTTCGGTGCTGTCCTGCACGTGAACCCCTTCCCATGCGCCGCCGAAAACGCCCTCCGGAGTCCGGCCAGCCAACCTGTTAACATCCTCTCCTTCACACTCCCGCAACGAGCCAGCTGCTCTGCCTAGGAAAATACAGCTGGAGAGGTTTATAAATAGTAAATTAAGGCTTGCTCCAGCCACTCCAGCTGGGCAACGTTATAGGAGCGAGTAATTCATCACCAGGGTGTCATCCCTCCCTTGATGTACTGCCCACCGGCACCACGCCGGCGCGCGAGCCGGGAAGTCCTCGCTTCGCATGGCTCAGCCGTAACCGCTTCTAATTTCTAACCTTTTTTTCAGAATTAATTTTGCAAAGATAATCTAACTAGCCGGGGAAGTGTCGGTGACAGGCCGCTCGCAGAGAGGCAGGCAGCTCTGGGAGGGCTTACGTCCTTCCCGGGGAGGAGCGGGCGCTGCAGGTGCCTGGGAGCACCCACTCTGTCCTCCCCAGGTCCCCCCTTGGCCACTGCGGGGACGTGTCAGGGCCGAACCGCTGCACCCGAGCAAGCTCCATCTCTGCCGGGCAGGAGGGGATGGAGGATGCGCGAGATGAGCCCGGACATCTGACACGTCCTCCTGCCGCGGCTTTGCTTCGGGGAGAGGGGAGAGAGGGCTTGGTCCCTCCATCTGGCGTGCATCAGGCTGGGGTCTCCTGGGTGCGTATCCATATCAAAACTCAATTAGAAAATGAGACCTGGATGCGAAGGACTATTGTATTTCAAGTATTTTTACAATTAAATCTGGGAAGGTGTAACAGGGTATTTATGAAGGGCCTTCGGAGAACATTACCCCGTGCTCAGAGGAAAGGGGGTGGAAGAGTTTATCTGACGTATGGCTATATCGTTTTCACAGAGCACAACAGAAAAAAGCTCAATTACGGGTCGGGATCTCAAATGCACATCATCATAGCCCTGCACTGCTGCTGGTTAATTGTGGAACACCCCAAAGTACCTAACCAGAGGTTTCATCCCAGGAGCTGGCGGGATGCGATGGGGACCCCCCGTCCCCATCTCTCAGCCCGCATCTCCATCCCCATGGGATAGCATCCCGCCGGCGCTGCTGGCTGCGTGGCACGGCACCTTCCCCTCGGAACCCGTGGGGTTTCGGCTTTGTGCCGCTGCTCTTGAAGTCCTGCTCTCAGAAGAAAAGTTATTTCTTTTCCACGTCCCTGACTGAATTATTTCCTATTTGCAGAGCTGCTACCTACAGGATATAATCATGCAACGCAGTAAATCATTACGCCGTGTCAAATTGCAAGTGGTTTTGGAGTTAGATCCGGAGTTTAAATGTATGCCTGACTGTGTATTTTATCTCAAATGTACTTTTTAATTTGTCCATCTGAAATTATTCTAAATTTAAGGGGTATCCAGCAAGAAGAGGAAAACTTTTTCTAAGTAACTGTGGTTATTTTTCTGCCAAAGTCTCTTTGCAAGAAATCTCAGCCCCAGCGCCGAAGCCGTAGGATTGTGCATTCTCCGTCTGCAGGCGCCAACGCTCATTTGCTTTGCCCGTGCAATTTTCACCTGTAAATTGCATTTCTGTTGTTTGCCACATATATATTTAATCCCCATCATGATTTAAATAATTTTTATAAGTTCACTTCCATTAAAAAGCCAGTGTGATGGCTATCGTTAATCATCCAAAAGAGCGGGCGTTTTAACGTTCTTTATAGCGGGTGGTTATCGGATGCGCAAATATAACCTCCGTTGGCAGCTCCGCGATGGAGACACTCGTGGGCAGATTTACCCCAGCGCGGGGCAGAGGTGGGAAGGGCGGTGGTGAGGGGACGGGGAGGGATGAGCCTGTCCTTGGGGCTCCCCTTGCCGCGCGGGGCAGCGGGCAGGGGATAAGGAGGGCTTAGCCAGCCTGCCGCGGGAACAGAACAATTCAGTCCCCAAAATAAGACGTCTTGGCGGTTTCTTGGCTGGCTCTCCGGAGCCTGGCTTCCGAGGCGCGGCGGGGCTGGCGCGCTCGCTCGCTCGCTCCCCGCGCGCTCGCCAGGCTGGCTTTGCTATTATGGAGCTGCCAAGGCGGCGGCTTTGCGCGGGAGTTTCACTGGAGTGACATTCATGCCTCGGAGTTTGCACTGTCTGCAGAAAATAATCTCCACTCCATAATTCCCCCATAGTTTTTCAGATGTGGGTCTTTACTGCGGAGCCAGGGGACGGGGAAAGGCAGCGTCGCTCGCGGAAGCTCTTCCGAAGCCAGCGCTCTCGAAGCGCGCCATGCTCCACGGCGAGCACGGCTCTGCCGGCACTGAACCCCGGTGCCGAGGCCTCGTCCCCCACTTCACGGCGCTGGCACCCACGGGCGAGGGAAACCGCAGGTCATTATTTCTGAATTTGCACATTAAAAAATAACATCGAGTCAGAAGGGAATATCTTTAAACCACAAACGCCAGAAATAACAATTGTATTAAACTGCATTCATGAATACATAATAAAGTTCAATTTGCCATTATTTATCATGTTACTTAAAATTAAATTGAATTTATGATACAAAAGAAAAGATTTTTGTGCTTTTTTGAAAATAATGCAAAATCTTTCATGCCGTTCACAAAGCATTTGTATTAGCACCAGCGTATACAGATTAATTTATTTATTTTCGTTAAATTATCATTGCTTCCCATTGTTCCTTCATCCTCGGGGACAATCCTTATTCTTTCATGTCTTTTTTAAGAGCTAAAGAGGCACATAGACAAATAACGCATTAAAAAGTTGCAGCGGTTTTGGTCGACTCCGTTTTTGGAGTGCTGGAAGAAGTTAAAACCCAAGAGCTGGAGGAGGCCATCTCGCTGGCATTGGCATGCCGGGGCAGGGTCCGGGAAAAAGGGAGGCATCAAAATAGGGCATCTCTCCGACGTGAGCTGGAGCGTCAGAGGAGGGAGAGTGGCAGCAAACCTTTGTCACGGTTAACGCACGCGTCTGAAATAATGGAAATTAAAGGGTTTGAGCGCGAGCTGCCTTTTGCCCGCTCTGCACAAATATCCTGTATTTCTTAACCAGGAGCTGCGCGCAGGGAGCACGTCGTCTTGCGCAGAATAAAGAGCAAACGCCAGCGAAAGCCTTCCTCCGCTTGCCTCCGCTGAATGCGCTCCTTATCGCCGTGTTTTGTGCACTGGCCTAAAATAATCATTTGTGAATAGAGCTCTAATTACATTATAGCTAATCCATTTTCCTCTCTGAAGCTGGTAGTCAACAGTTTATTCTCTCACCTCAAAGATGAAACCAAATGTCAATTTTCAAGATAACATTGACATGAACTTATGTATCAGGCAAGTAGACAAATACCATTATAATCATTTATAATCCTTTAAAGCTGTGACTGAGAAGTGGCATTTGGACTGGATTTAAACTTGGCGTTGTCCATGCAGAAGATTAACCGCTACATAAGACTTTGATTTCTGAATATTGCCCATTAGAGAGTTTTTACATAGGAAATTGAAGTATTATATATAGTTTTAACGTGGTTAGCAGAGTCTGACACAAACAATAACATTCCAACTTCGGTTAATTCTTTCGCATCCCATTTACAGCAGGGAAAACTGCGCTGTCGTCCAAAAAGCACCCCAGCAGGACTTTGAAGATTATTCCTGCTCGATGGGAATTACACATCCCCAGTTCGTTTCTGCTGCTGCCGATCGCTATCTGGTGCTCTCCAGGAGCTGCTGTGCATTAGCCAACGCGCTGTTTGGGCAAACAAGCCCAGGTCTCCGGGGGCCAACACCAGCCCGAGAGATGTGCATCCCCCGCCTTGGCCAAGACCGCCTTTCCTAGAAAAGGAGCTCGTCGTGGAAGCTAAGGGGGAGAAGTGCCGCGGGAGGCCCCTGCTGCGGTGGGGTGGTGGGACGGGGCGTGATGGACACCTCCCTCGCAGGGTCCCTTTGCACCTCAGTGCCCCAACACCCTCCAAGAGGCTTCGCGAGGAGCCAGCGCTGGGCAGGTTTCTGCGGGGTCACCCATGGAGCTATGGGGCTTGAGGCGGGACCTTATAGACATGGAGTCTGCTGGAGGGAGCAAAGAAATGGCCAGAGTGCTCCGATGTTCAGAGTTCATCCTTCCAAAATGCCTTACAGAGGCTGGGGTCAGAAACCTGTGCTGACAGCTGACGGAGAAAAGGCTTATTTGGTGATGTTGTTTTTTCTTGTTGGCTTTTGTAATAAAACTACGAGTTACAAACACTGCCTACGCAGAGGTAAGGAGCCAAACGCCAGCAGTGAACGGTGCTGAGGCCCTTGGAGCACAGGGCTGGGTGCTCCTGGCCCCGCGTCTGCTCCGGGGAACATCATAAACACCGGTGTCACACTTACAGGGTTTCCAGTAGGAAATTGGTAATTAGGGTTTAATGCTTTTTATTGCCGCTTGTTCCTGAACACCAGAAGCAGCTTAGGAAGGATATAAAGGAAATTAAAATGGTGGTGCCTGCTAGAGAAAGAGGAGGCAAAAAGGAAGGCTGGACAAGAGAGGTGCAAATGCTCGTTTACTGTAGGCGTTTTAGACGCTCTCAAAGGCACGGGTATGTGCCAGATCACCTTTGGCTTTTGGCGTGAGCTGGGCGCTGACCTGCCCTCCGAGCCTTTGAAAAGCTTAAGGAGCTTTTCATGTGTAACTCACACTGTGTTCAGGATTGTGCCCATCCTCAGGAAGGGATGCGAGTGACTGCAGACAGGACCCAGGCGTACAGAACTGCCCGTCCGAGTTCACATGGGGACGTTTTGGGCACTGGAGGAGACAAGGGGTGCAGGTGTCCCCACCCCGCGCTCCCCTCCGGGTCCCCAGCCCCGAGACCTGGGTGTCTGCAGAGCCTGTTGGAGGCACATTCCAGGCCATACAAACAGCTCGATATCATCTGGGTTCAATCTAGTGATAAATGGGCTCCAGAAGTTTTTGAATATTTGTATAAGACCACAACACTTCTTATCAAAACATGTCCCATTATTATTTTCCAGCCTTCCCTCCATCCCCAGCTACCTCCTCCTTCCCTTTGGTGCACTGCCATGCCCCAGCCATTAGCAGTGCTATCATTTTTTCTCTCCACACGGGAGATACAAGAGAGCTTTCCTCTAAAGAGGGTAGCCCAAATCCTCCTGGGTCTCTCAACCCATCCTCCATCTGCGGTCACGCAAGTGTTTCCTCCCGGGCATTATCGCTGGAAACGAAAGAATGCGAACACGCCAGGCTCGTTTGTTTTGTGTGTTTAATTTCTTCGTAGGTTTGTGTAAGTACTTATCGTCTTCTCCTTAGAAGATAATCGAAGACAAATGTGCATGTAAGATGCAGGCTTAACGAATGGGGCTGCCTTCTGAAAATGTGATCTGTGAAATAAATAGGGACGGAAGAGCATCGCCCGTGCCTGCGAGAAGGGGTGCTTCCAGGAAGCGCAAAAAGTTATGAATACAGCTAAAATCAACACTACCCTGTCATCAATATTCATATAGCCCAGACAAAACATTTCATATTGTAGCTGCTCATAAATCAGATAGAGAAGAAGGGGGAAAAGGGAAGAGGCGAAGAGAAAGGGGAAGATATCAAGGAAGAAATAGCTGGGGGACGAAGGGATGGCGAGAGGGGATTCGGCTCATTCAGCCTAACATCTGCTCGGTCTGAAGTGGAACCACCTGTTAGTTTATTAAATTGTACAATTAATTTATGTGGAAGGAAGAGAAGACTATATCTCATCAAAAATCTCCCATTTTAACCCCATCCTCCAAAAGCGAGCCAGGTAAAGCCAGCCATTCATGCACAGCATCATCGTTTTCATGCAAAATGATGGAAATTCTCCAACGTCTCCCTCCAAGGCGCCCATCACCCCGCCAGGTGCCGACAGACAGCGTCTGCTCTGAGCGGCGTATTCTCTTGCTGCGGGGAAGTAATGAGATGGCTCGCACACGCGTGCCATCGTGTAAAGCCAATCCAGCAGGAACTCCTCAAAGCCCTCCTCCGCCTTGGCCCAGCGTTATGAAAAGTTTCCATCTTCAATATCTGTGCTGCTGGCAAATTTCGTGTGAGGCCAGGTTTTAATCAAAAAAGTGCAGCAATTTGTATGGCGGTAATGGTAAGTCAACTTCTCTAGCCTCTCTGCTCCCACACCACCTCCTGCCAGCCGCCAGCCGCCAGCCTCTGGCTACGATCTCTCTGACTCCACCGCGACAGAGCATCTCTATGAGGGAGCTCAGCATCCCGAGCATGCAAACGGGGGCTGCAAACCACTGCCCAAACGCATCCCAAAAGGTTGTCTCCAAAATGCTAACGGCCCCACGGCAGCCGGGGAAAGGCTTTTGCCGGAGAGGGTTCATACCGGCTGCTTGCAGCCCCGCTCTACAGCCCATGTCAAAACACTTCAATTTTTCATTATCAAAAAAACCCCCCACATTTTAAATAATTTATTTCAGGTATGTATTTTGGAACGCGTCCTAATTGCTCCTTCCTGGAAGACCCTACCAAGGGAGGGTCCGGAGCCCTCGCGGGGGCCGTGCACCTTCCAGGCTTGCAGGATCAGGCTCCAATTAAGCGCAATGCTCTCCAGATTTGGTTCCCATTATTGTCTTCCTTTGGCACGACCGGCTGGAGCACTTGAATTGGAAAGATCCCAAAATCTTCAGTCTCCTAAAATATTTTCAATAACGTTGAGAGCAATTTTCCTTAGAGCATGTAAGGATTTCAGCGGAGGAGCCAACTTTCCCAGAGGAATGATCCAATTACGAGGACTGGATGCTCTTGTCAATCTCTCCCTCAGGGACATGGAAAATCAAAATTATGATTTATTTTTTTTAATGTGACAGGGAGCGTAAAGGCAGAAATCTAAACCATGCCGTTATCTCCCCAGGCACCCCCCGCTCCCTCTGCCTGATACGGTTAGCTAAAAATACCGACTCATTTCAGGCAGAACCTCCTTAAATTCTGCTCTAATGACAGCGCCGGCAGGACCCAGCCCTCGGTGCAATGCTGAATTATGACTTTTTAATGGTGACCTTTGCATGTAAAAATTGAGTCAAAATGACTCCGGCTTTCGCTAATGCAATGAGAGAAATGCGGTTCGAACCCAGGGGTTTGCGTTCGGTGACAAAGGCGGGGAAAGGCAGCAGCGGTCCCCCGAACGCTAAAAATAGTTCCCACAGGGTGAGGGCAGCGGAGGAGCTGGTGGCAGCGGGGGGACGGGCGAGCGGGGAAGCAGGGGATGCTGCAGGAGGTGGCCCTGAGATGCCAGCCAGCCATGGCGCACACCGGCCGGGGCAGGATGGGACCCCCATGGGCTCGCTTGCACCCTGACACCCTGCAGCCTTCCTCCTCCTGCCCACGCCATCCCTCGGCGTGCACCCTGTAGGTGTGCGGGGTGCCGGGGCGCAGGGATGCAGTTTGCCCACCCCTCGCCGCCGCCCCGGTGCGCATTGTGCCGGGAAGAAGGAGCTGCCATTGTGCGGCGGGGCGGCGGGGGGCCTTTGTCCCCGCGGGGCTGCCTGGCTCCCGGGGCCGGCGCGCTGAGATCAAGGGGTGGGCAGTGGGATCTGCAGCAGCCACGCGCCGCCCGCTACCCCTTAGAAGTTGTTGTTGCTATGGGGTCTATTGTTGCCGGTTTCCCCCCGGTGCTTTACATCTTGCACCTTGCTTTTTCACAAGGGCGAACAATAATGCAAACTATTTTTGCTCCTATAGTTGCCTTTTCACATTTTTTTTCCCCTTTTGCAACCTATTATGAGTGATAACTCTAAAGAACTGCACAATTCTTTGGGAGATTTTCCACCGCCAGCTCGTACCGCACCGCTCGCCGGGGTATTCTGTCCGAAAAGCCCAGGAAAATCTGCATATCTGGGGGACGTTATTAATTACCTAACGTGTTACCTAACGTGACATCTCTAGCTCTGCAAAGATTCGTCTCTGGCTAATGAAGCTGTCAGGGGCAGGCACCGTGCCGATGCCACCCCGCTGCGGGCGCTGGCCCGCATCCAGCACAGCACCTGCTATTCCGAGCCCAAGCCAGCGATCCCACGGGAGCACAGGAGCAGGATCCAGCCCTGGTACCTCCCGGCATCACCGCATCACGTCCATCTTCCAGCTCTTCTGGATCGCCTCAGCAGAAAGCCGGCTGAAAAGCAAAAACCTTTGGCTTCATCTATTAATTCCTTGAGGTCAAAGCTGCAACGGGAGCAACCAAAGAGCGCTGACCCCCCCGGGATACGTCCTCATGCCCTGTGTGCACAGCAGTTATTTGCCGTGCCCTGTGGTCAGGTTTTTCATCCAGTGCCTTTCCAGTAGCGGGGAAACATCCTGGGGAGCCGGGACATTCCTGCCACGGGCCCCGCTCCTGGGAAGCCTCTCCCAGCAGCGCCCGACCTCCCGCCCCGGCAGTGGGATGCTGCTTGCATCCTCTGGGATCCGGCTCTGCAAAACCCATTGTAAAGGATAAACAACCCCACAGTGGGAACGATTCCCCGTGATCGAAGGTGATCTTTCCTCCATCAGCTAAAAATCAAGGTGTATAATTGCTTAAACGGAAAGCGGTATTCACGTTCAAATAAATTATTGTACTGGTCTAAAAATTTCTAATGACGAAGAGCAAGCAGACTGTTGAATCGGCGTGCCACATCGTCTGGTTCATAATGACAAATGTTTTAATTAAAATAATTCTAATTAAATGGATGTCAAAAAAATGTTTCCGTTCGAAACGCACTTCACAACCTCCCATCACATCCTATCAGCCGACAGAGCACATGACAAAACAGAAAATAAACTGAGACCTTTAGGCAAATTCTCCGAAAAGGCGCAGGGGTAATTCCCCGGCTGCGTGCGACGTGCCGCCTGCGGTCGACGGTGCAGCGGGGCCAGCTGTCACCCGCACCCAAATGAAAGCCGCTATTAGGGCTTTAATAACACCGGGCTAATGTATATGTATAGTGCTTTGCCTCTCCTTGCTCTCTGCAAACCTTAATGCATTTGCAACCCCCACGTGGTCTGGAGGAGACGGGAACCGGCTCTCACCCAGCGCTCGGGCTAAGGCTCGCTCTCCTCCCGCCTAGGCTGTTTTTAGAGATGGGGTGTGGATGCTTGAGAGCGTGTAGCCGCACCGTCCTCCCTGGTTGTGCTTTCTGCTAAGGAAAATAAACGTAAGCAGCCTGCGCTCGTTTCTGCGCCGTGGATGCAGCGTGGGTTTCCGCTCTGTATTTCCAAAGGCATCTTCTTCCTTTGAGACGTTGGCGCTGGGACGACCGCTGACGTGGGACGAGCAGCTCGCGGGTGCGCAGGAGCGAGCTGCAGCCCCGTGTCCGCGTAGCACCCGGCTGCTCGGTGCGGCCAGAAATGCTGCAGGGGGGAAAAGGAGTGAGAGACATCGAGAGCAACATCCCCGGGACATCTTCAAACTCCACTACCCCATCCAAAAGTAATGTAACAGGATTTGGGGCCAGTTATCCCTTCCTCCATCTGACCCATTTCACTTAACGTACCACGAGTATTTTCAGAGCAGTCCCTCCAGGCCCTCGCGGGGCTGCAGGTGAGCGTGGCAGGAGCCATCCCATGGGCTCCCCCATCCTCTATCCCGCATCCCACATCCTATCCCGCATCCCCCATCCCATCCCGCATCCCATCCCGCATCCCATCCCGCATCCCGCCCTGCACCAGGCAGCGCCGCTCCGCCAGCAGGGCCAAATGTTGTAATTGGATCTTAATTACACAGCTCTCCGAGAGGTTATTTTTATTTCTTTGTTTGTTAATGCAATTATTTAGCTGCCCTATTTTAGCCTTGACCTTGCAGGAAGAGGGTATTTTCCAGTCAGCATAATGCTTTATCTTTGAAAGCTACAATCAATAAGGATAATTAATGATGCCTGCTGCAATGATAGCCTCAGCAATCATTATACCACATTAATCCCTGCAGTCAGGCTGGGGTCAAGGCCATCTAAATCATTCACCTAGGGGTGGAGAAATTCAAATAATTTACCAATTTAAATTTGAGGAAACAAATCCGACTTTATTTTTCAAAGCCATTTAAACCATTACATTTTTAAGAGGCCGTAACCCGTTGCGGCCGTGTTTTCACGGGAACCCGTGACGCTCCTCACAGGAAAACATGTCCCCTCGTGGGGACGGCGGTGGGGATGTGCACCAGGGCCATGCCGCACGTGACACTGGCTTCGCCTCGCCCCTGGTTTCGCTGGCAGGATGAGCGAGGGGCAAGGGACCAGCCGCTACATATGAGCACAAACTGCAAAATCGCTGATGTATTTTACTTATTTCAGCCCGCACTTGGCACGTTTATAAAGTATTAGGGCCAGGAATGTGGGGTTACCCTGCTGAAATGCATGTGCTGTGTTTGAGCGTACTGGGAAGCCCGGGGGACATGCTGGGGATGTCCCCCAGCACAGCCCTGCGGCAGCTCCGGCCACCCTTGGGGCTGGTTCAGCGGCTGCTGTGCTGGGCTTTTTTTAACGTCCGCTATCGAAGGGATGTAGCTTTTTGACATCTCCGTGTTAGGAGTGAAGATATCCCTCCGTCTGCTCCGTGCAAAGATAATTTTTGGGATGCAGCCAGCGCTGGGGTTGCATCCTGATGCCTCCCGATGTGCTCAACCGCGGCTTTGCATCCCTCTCATCCCAAGGGGAAGCCAACGGCATCCCAACCCTCAGGGAGGAGAGGGGTCCCATCCTGCCCACCACCTGCGGGCAGCCCCGGCTGCCTGCCCCCGGCCAAAACGCTCACCTGGTGCACGCCGGGCAGAAAGAGCCACCAAGGGCTTTGTCAGGATATTAAAAAAACCCACAAAGCTGAGAGCTGGTATTATTGTAGCAAGGCTGCAGAGTAATGGCCTTGGTGAAAAACTGTGTTTGTTGATAATCAATAAAGTTTTGCTGATCTAAATCTGTTCCTGGTGGCTCTTGCAGGGCTGGTATTGCACGTCTGGGACACGCCAGCTGCTGCATTGCCCGCTGCGATGCCCACCACAATGCCCACCGTGATGTCCACCACGATGCTTGCTGTGATGCTCACCATGATGCCCACCACAATGTCCATCACGATGCTTGCCATGATGTCCACCACGATGCTTGCCACAGTGCTCACCATGATGCCCACCATGATGCTCACCATGATACCCACTGTGACGTCCGTCACGATGTCTGCCGCATGAGAGGGACCAGCAGCAGCGTGGAACGGGGTCTCAGGGCTCCTTCTGTGTCCCCCCAGGGTCTCAGCCCCACGTGGGGGCTTGGCATTCCCCAGGGGTGGATGACATTTGAAAGGCACCCAGAAACGTGTAACGGCGTTGGGTCCCTCCATCGAAAAGAAGGGGAATTTTGGTTTAGTTTTGATTTATCGCTCTATTATGAACAAGTTTGTGTTTTCACCAAAGTCAGTCTCCTCGCCTGTACTGAATTAATTATATATTAACAGCGGCGTATAATTTATATGTGGACGTATACAATAAATTATGGCCTAACTATATAATTCTACACATACAATTAATTACATTAAACATCTACATTTTAAGCCCACAATTAGATAACCCTGAGAGACAATCCTGTTAGCATTTTTAATAAATACTTGTGTTTGAAGCTGTTTAACAGAGCACCTGATAACTGATATAGCAGTGTTAACATCTGTTCCATTATTTCCAGAGGACGTTAGTTGAACGTAATGCTCCTCACATAAAATATGCATTTATTCTTGACTGTCAAGTGCCTCTATTATTTTATTAAAAAGTCAAAAAAGAATATAATCAGACTTCATAATTTATGTGTGACATTTTCATTACAGAAAACTTTATGCAAAATTGAATTCTAAAATTTAATTTCCTGTGATGTTTAAATTACTTACTATCTGGCTCCTCTCCAAACATTGTGATCACTCCAGGCCCCATATGAATTCTATTAAGGATATGTTTAGCTGCTGCCAAAACGTACGGGGTATTTTTCTATGTAATTCCAAGAATATGCTCCTTAAATTTATTTTCTGCCAGTTTAAATAGTTTCCCTCACGCAGGAAAGAAACGCAAGACATTTTTAACCACTGCCATGGCTTTTTTTGTTGTTTCCCTTGGGTTTCGGTGCCCACCCTGGCCCTGGCCCGTGGTGCTTCAGCCCCCGTAGCCGGGAGGAGCAGTCCCAGCAGCCCGGCGGGACTCGGCGTAAGCCAGGACGAAGACCTGGGCCTTCCGGGAGCCCTGCTCACCACGTCGCTGCTGCGCTGGAAATTAGCACGCGCAAATTAAGTGTAATGAGGGTGTGGCAGAAGGTCTTATGGGTCAGGATTATGGTTCGTGCTGCTTCGGTTCACACAGCCTGGGTCTTGTATTGCCTCCGCTCCGCGTTATCTCCCCGGGAATGTCTTTAACACCCGTGTCAGGAGGAGAAAGCAAAGATCAGGCCCTGGAGAAGAGCAGGAATTAGCTAGCGAGAGGGGCTTAATGCAGCTCGGGGGGGATCAGACCTGCGGTCGCGAGGCAGCAGCGAGGGGCACGGAGCTGGGAGACCCCAAGGAGGGGCAGAGGGATGCTCTGACCCCATGGAGAAGCCACAAGACGTGTGAAATCACCGCTTCCCTCCTCGGAGGCTGCCCATCGCCACCATGGATGCTCAGGCCACGCATTTCACCCAGGTCTCCCAATCTTGCCCCTCCCCTAGGAGCAGGGGTCTTCCAGCCGTGTCTGCGGCATTGCGGACAACATCAGGTTTGAGGACAAATATTTGATGAGCGAACCTGGTGCTTCTGCCATCTCCGCAGCTATCCCAGCTCTTCCTGGCAGCTCTTTCTTAAATCAATCTGCATTTTGCATGCCCTCATCCACCAGGAGCCAAGGCACCATCAAAGCTGAAGATCAATACATCCGTATGGACTATCGCTATTGGATTTGGTCATTTTCTGAGCAGTCCGTGTCAGTAAAACGCGGCTTGCTTCCGTAAAATAGCTTGATCTCATGCATCTTCAGAGAAATTCACGGAAAACCTCAAGGCATGTCTTTGGAAATAATTTAGCTTGCTGTTTCCGTGAAGTTCGCAATGTTTCATGTACCGCGTTTGACAGTGATGTAAGAGTTTCCAAAATGAAGGCGCTCTGCCAAATTTCTGCTTCCCTTTCTTTGTCTGGTATCTGCAAGCAGCAGTCACGTCCTGCTGCCTGCGTGGGCCGGAGGCAAACGCAAATAGGAACAAAGCGACGGTGGGAAAAGGCGGTGGCTTGGAGAGGGCAGCGCCTGCGCCCTCCGCAGCTGCCCTTGGTGTGGATCTCGACCAGGGAGCTGCGCATGGTGGTGCACATCCCAGCGCATCCCAGCATGTCCCAACTCATCCCAGTACATCCTAGTCCATCCCAGCATGTCCCAGCTGATCCCAGCACATCCCAGCGCATCCCAGCATGTCCCAACATGTCCCAACTCATCCCAGTACATCCTAGTTCATCCCAGCGTGTCCCAGCTCATCCTAGCACGTACCAGCTCATCCCAACATGTGCAAGGATGTCCGAGCTGATCCCACCACATCCCAGCATCTCCAAGTACATCCCAGCTTACCCTTGCTCATCCCAGCATGTCCCAGCTGATCCCAGTACATCCTAGCACACCCCAGCATGTCCCAGCTCATCCCAGCATGTGCCAGGATGTCCCAGCTGATCGCAGCTCATCCCAGCTCATCCCAGCATGTCCCATCTGATCCCAGCATGTGCCAGCTCATCCCAGCACATGCCAGGATGTCCCAGCACATCCCAGCACATGCCAGCTCATCCCAGCACATGCCAGGATGTCCCAGCTGATCCCAGCTGATCCCAGCTGATTGCAGCATGTCCCAGCTGATCCCAGCACATGCCAGGATGTCCCAGCTGATCCCAGCTGATCCCAGCTGATTGCAGCATGTCCCAGCTGATCCCAGCACATGCCAGGATGTCCCAGCTGATCCCAGCTGATCCCAGCTGATTGCAGCATGTCCCAGCTGATCCCAGCACATGCCAGGATGTCCCAGCTGATCCCAGCTGATCCCAGCTGATTGCAGCATGTCCCAGCTGATCCCAGCACATGCCAGGACATCCCAGCTGATCGCAGCATGTCCAAACACATCCCAGCTCACCCTTGCTCATCCCAGCACATCCCAGCTGATCCCAGTACCTCCTAGCACACCCCAGCGTGTCCCAGCTCATCCCTGCTCATCATCTCTTCACGGACGAGCGGGCCAGGGCTGAGCTTCCTGACACGCAGGCAGCACGGCCATGCCAGCGCCTTCCCCAGCACGCCCTGGGCCCGGGGAAGGTCGGCGGCGAGGCCGTACAGGCGAGATAAGCGACGCATCGACGGCTCCAGGGGGTTTGACTGCGCCTGTGTTTTGAAGTGCTGCTGCACGGCAGGGCTGCTCCGCGGACGCCAAGGCGAATGCCCAGCCCGCTCTGCACGGACGCTTCTTGCAGGAGGCTCATGGCAAAGTCATGCTAAATACGAAGGGCGATCATGGAGTACCTCAGCACACTACCTCATTGTTATTCAATCTCTTTTTTAATAAAACCTGCCCTGACGTGGGATATACATCCAGGAGCTCTCCCTGGCGTAGGAAGCGTCCGGCTGGTCACTGGTGGCCATGGCTGAGGGCACAGCGACGCACCAAGCACTAAAACAGATGTTGCTGCGGAGCCTGATTTCCATCGACCCTCACTCGTACCGGTTGTGCTGCTGCGGGTTGGTTTGTGCAATTCGTTCACTTGCTCAGCGTTCACCAGTTATTCCCTCAATGTCCACTGATGACAAAAATAACTGGCCCCACTGGGAAGGGCTGGAGCATTCCCAGGTTATGACGGCAACGTGCCACGTGGCACGTGTTACGGAGAAGGGGAGCAAATCCGGAGCAAACCCAACCGCTTGGATGGAGTGGGATTTTGTACCCGCCGGCTGTGCGAGCCCTTCACCGGGGACACGCTCTCTGCTGCCTGGCCACGGGCAGACCCCTGCACCGGGACTTCCTTAGGACCCAGCCTCATTGCCGGGGCGGGGGGAGCGGGTGCCGGGGTGTTGCCGTGGGACCCCCCCCAGCAAGTGGGGCAGAGCTGTCACCGCCGGGACGGGCTCGCTCCCAGCCTAACGCCGTCTGGCTTTCCTTCTGTGCTGGTAAGACAATCCGGTGGCTGGAAAACCTCGCAACTGCCGTTGGGTCTGGCTGTAACTGGATGCTCACCATGGCCAGTTGCGAGGCAGAGCTAATAAAAGATGCAGCCGGGCCGATGCCGAAGGAAGCCTGGGCAGGAATAGGATGACAGAGCAATATTGCAGGAGGTAGGATCCTGCTGAGTCTGGAAGTGCCGGATTTATTTATATTCAGCTAAACCGAAATATTCAGAGGAAGAAAACCTTCAAGCCGTACTCTTTCGTTGCCTCCTTTCAGAAGCGAGAGGGATGCGTGTGCTATACAGCGATGCTCACCCCCGTGCCTCGGTCCTCACAGCACGCAGCCTTTTCCAGTGCCCATTCCCTATTAATTCAAGCAGCACAAATCCAATATGAATTTTTTTCTCTGATACACTGCGGTTCACAAATTGGATGATGACAAAACCAGATAATTTATTACAGGCATCTTAATTTATTTATTATTGAGCACTTTATTAACCTATACACTTTGCTGCCTGCACGTCTTTAATGGGTTTATAGTAGAAGTATTCATTTATTCCTCTGTGTGAAATAGTACCTTCGTAATTCACCTGTGGCATCGTGAGATATTAATTATAGCACCCAGGGTCTTTACTTAATAGTGAAACACTAATTGTGAGGGTAAAGCACATTCTCATTCTGGAGAGCTGCTTCTCTCAAAATCTGCTTGCCGTTTCCGGGCGCGGCGACGGTTCAGAGCTCCTCACGTGTGAACGGATCGTGCATTTTTATGAAGTCCAGATTACTCCGTTCAAAGCCAATTTCCAACCCTTGCTGGATCAGAACTGTTTCGCAAGACTGTAAGAGAGATGGAGAAGCGGGTACAGAGGGTTTCTCACCGTTCCCATGTGCTAACGGCGGGTGATGGAGGGTTTGGCCCCCACGAGAAGATGCTCTCTGGCACGGGAGGTGTCTGTAGCTTTGAATTATCCTTTGCCACCGCCGTGGCAGGCAGCGCCGATGCCCGGCAGCCGGCAAGTTTCGGGGAGGATCTGGCAGCACCGCGACCCCCGGGCAGGACGGGTATTTACAGCCGGGTTACAAACAACTTGAGAAAAAAAAAAAGGGCAGCTCACAGTGCAGGCACTGAGGCGGTAAAAATAGTCTCGTGGGGAGGGGGACTGTAACAAGAAACACATTCGGATGGAAATAACTTAATTCTGTCACAAACACCAGCTTAATGTATGCCCTTAAAGTCGGAGCCATATAGGTTTCCCTGCAACATCCGCCCGTATCGGGAGGATCTGCTCCAGCTAGACACTCTGGTGCCTCGCGCCCTGCGCCCGCATTGCTCTGCAGCAGCCATCATCATGTTTTAATGAGCCATTTTTCTATTTATCTAATGTCACTGTTTCCCTAGCAGCGCCGTACCCGTCCTGTCCAGTAAAACCCATTATCTCTATTAGGCTGCCGATAGCGCATCGCTGGGATTGCTGGCTCCCTAATTGCTCGAGCACGCTCCTCCTCCCGCTGATAGATTACCCCAGGCTAACAGCCCCCGCACCTATTCCCCAGTGCCCCGCTACCAGCCAATCCCCAGCAATCGGGTTCTGCTTTCAGTAATAAATCCTAACCTATCAATATATAATAGGCCTTAATAATCAACAGCTATAGACGCTGTCTGCTTCGGGAGGCCTCCGAAGAGCCGAGCGTTTTTTATCTGCCTATAATTAGCAGCAGTCAAAGCCCATTTGCGTGACAGGGTGCGATGGTCCGGGCTGTGCAGGGACGGTAGCAGATTTTACATATGTTCCGACACGATTTAATCAGCTGGTCTGACTATCTCGATCATGTGCATGGGTGTAAAAAAGTCCAGCTGGCCTGGGAACGTGTGGGAAACATAAATATCGCGGCGGGCAGCTCCAGAGGGGAGCTTTGCCGTCGCCACTGCGGAGGTGCCTTATTTTTGGTAGCGAAGGAGCCGTCGTGGGCTAAGCGCTGTGAGAGCCAGGTAGATCGGCACAGGGGCTTTGCTAGGAGGGGCTTCGCATCCACGTTAGGAGGGGCTTTGCAGCCAAGAGAAGAGGATGCTGCTGGAAAACTTCCCCAGCCAAATACGCTTGGGTAAAGTAACTGTGCTCAGCTCCACCGGCCACAGAGGGGGAGGAAGGGAAGGTGCCCCGAAACAAGGCAGTAAAACTATAAAGTTAATGAGGAAACCGTGTACTTTTTTACAGTATAACCCTTTACAACCCCCTCCTCGGGAGCCAGGCTTTCAGGGTAATACGGTGAACGCCATAAAATGGATGTTTAATGTAGCTGGGGGCCAAGAAAAACATTGTATAATTGTAGTAAGCAGCTTGCTAAGTAAATGATAGCTTTTAAAGGATGAAATATAGCGTAGGTTTTCAGGACTGCACAGGCTCCAGCTTCATATTGCTTCAATAACAGTTTCTTCATTTCACTTACAAATGTATCTCTGAGGAGATTTGTTACAAACATCTCTCGGCTTGGAAATAAGATGCTAACTAGGTCTGCTTGCACCACCCATTGCGAATAAATGACCTGAAACATTCGGTCCGCGCCCTGCTCCTGAGCCACGCCTGCTCTCGCCAAATTTGTTTGATTTTCATCCATTTTATGCAAACAGGGGTGCTGCCCCGCTGGCTCCCGGCATGGCCGGCGCGGTGCGGGACGCTCACCTAGGATAACGGCCCTGGCTGCACCCACCCTTAGATTTGGCTGGGGGTTCTCCGGGTGATGCTGTGGGCCCCCGGCGCCTCCCAGCCCGCCTCGGTCCCACCGAGACCGCAGCTCCACTGCTTCCCAGCCCTGTGTGATGTGGTTTGGGCTGGGTTTCTGAGGAAAAGGGGGCGCGGGGAGAGGCGCTTGCTTTGGCTTGGGTTTTGCTGGTGGATGGAGTTAACATCTTCCCTGTCTCTGAACACCCAGCGGCTGCTGCTGCGCTTCTGTAAATTCATATAAAAGGGCGCCTACGGATTAGCTGTGGTTTATAATATAGAGATTAATATATATTGCATATAATATATCTCCTCTGGAGGCGGGAAGCAGAGGGCATTGCTGAGGACGGGAGCAGGGCTTGCCGTGCAGCGGCCAGGTTGTGCTCGCACCTCGGTAACCCCCAGGAGCACGGATGGGTTTTGGGGCTCCTTTGCACAGGCTCTCCCCGCAGGGCTCCTGACGGGACATGATCTTTCTCTGCTGTGTTTCTTTTCTCTCCGGAGGAACCAAGCTTTGCTGTAAGAAGGCAACGCCGCGCCGGTGCCATGGGCGCCCGGGGCCCCTCGCCTGGCTCTCGCCCCTGCTCCCAGGTGAGCTGCTTACTACGCCAAAAATCAATACAAAGCGAATGGCAGAGCAAGCACTACACGCACACCGGATTTCTTGAAATATTTTCCAAAATATTAGGCAGGCAGTGTGTCTTTGCCCGCTAGCCGTGCTGGCTTTGCTGTTGCAATGCCCGGAGCAGCCTCCTGCCATGCTGCTTGCCCATGGCCCCGGGGCTCGCCGGGTGGAAACGGCCACGGCCATGGCCACGATCACGGCCACGTTTCTGTCGTGCATCTTTACCCCCTTCCCCAAAGGTCCCCCGGCTGCCCGCCCTACCGCACACTGCCAGACCGAGAGCCACGATGCCCAGCCTGGGCCATCCTCTGGGGTCTAAAACTTCTGCTAGAAAAACTATTCAGCTTTCATGGGATATTCCACGTTCGAAGGTGATGAGGATGCTACCAGCAAGCTCTGGCTCAGCGAAGCAAGGTGCTGAGCCTTTCTGGTGACACCCAGGTGATGGTACCGCTGCAGAGAACCGGATCCTCTTCCATGCTCTTGTGACAAAACCAAACTCTGATATTAGAGTCACAAATATTCCTAATTTCTGTAGAAAAAGTGAGCTTCAAGCACAAAACAACCCCCCTTGGCTCCTACTTCTGGGGCCTTTTCAAACTGAGAAAAAAGACCTCTGCTTTCTGTATATGCACATAATGTGAAATTTCATCAGGCACAATATTTTAGAAGACAGGAATCGTGAGATATATCACATGTAAATGGACATATCATCTGAGCAAGGCACCATTTATCAATATCACTTTGAAATGCAGTGGATGATCTGATGGGATTATGTAGATCTCAACTATCCATGGGTGAATGAAATTGGGTAACCTTAGCAACCCCAGGTACATTTGTGCAGCTATGAATCAAATGTCAGCGCGATGAGCTATGCACAAAATAAAGAAATAATTCTTTGAAATATTCATAACAGTCTGCAGTGTATTATTTTATAAGTCTCTGCCCATTATGCATTTTGGAAGTCAGCTTTAAAAAAAAAAAAAAAGAAAAAAGGCATTAGCATTTACACACACCGTGCCTGCATAAATGCTTACAAATAAAGCCAACGGGAAACTCAACCAGGAACTGCAACAACCCCGGGTTCCTCTTCTTGATGGTGGAAAGGCATCTCCCAGCAAGCACATCCTCTAGCTGGAAGAACAGCACAGGGCATGGGTTACGCACGTAGGTTTGAAACAGGACCTTCCACCACCAATTCGGGTAAAAACAAAAGTTACACGCTGTAGTTTCACTGCCGTTAAAATGTATTCAGCAGGGTGCTTTAATACCAGAAAGGTAGGAGAAGCTGGAAGTCTCCCTTAAAAATTCATGAAGTCAAGGAAACCTATGGTTTGGGGATTTTTTATTCGGTTGTTTATGTAAGTATTTTGGATGACCATAAGATACTTTAAATATATACTGCACCGGACTTGAACAATAAATAATTACATATGTAGTTGCAGAGACTTTCCATATGCCTGCGCACATAGGCTGGTATCTAGATACCGAAGGAGCTCGTGCACGCTCCATCTTTTCTTCCCTCCACATTGCAGCACTGAAGTTTTCAGTTTCCTGGTTTTTCCCGCATGGAAAGCCATCCCTCTGTCCTGGCATTGGGTGGGGACCATAGCTCTCAGTCTGCAAATTTATTTTTAAGTCATTAACGGCCACCGCACTGACCCGCAGCAGTTGTGATCGCTCACTCCGAGATCAGTCGTAAGTTCAAGGACAGGGAAAAGGCAGGGCAGGGCCGGGGGCCGCGGGGTCCCCGCGGGACCTCTCCCCCAGGCAGGGTGCTCGGGCACCTCTGAGCTGCCTCCTCTGCCTGGGTGCTGCCTGCAGATGTGCTAACGTTTGTGTTGTGGTAGCCAAAGTTTCCCTTAAAGCCTGAACCCTAGAAGTTGCGTCGATAATTGAGAATCTCAGTTTTCCCTAAAAATAGTTCCTAGTACTTGTGGTCAATGAAAAAAATCCCGTATTCGCTTCTCGGGCTTCGGTTCCCTCTTGCTTTCCAGGTCCCGAATACCGAAGAAATAGGATTACAGCTCCACAGCCCTTCTCCGCATCACGTGCCGCGAGGTGGTCTCCAATTTCGGAGCCGGGAACCACCCATTTATTTATTTTATGATGCTTTAACCCACCCTCGTGCTTAGCAGGCTGGCAAGCCCTGTGCTCTATTTTTTTTTTCCCAAACAGCTATTAAAGAATTAGTGTTTCCATAAACGCGTCTCATTCTCATTAAACATTTTCAGGTCGTGCTGGAAAGCTTCGCAGTTAAACCACCCTGAGAATTACAGCGGCAGATCTGAAGCAGGCAGCCCTGGTTATTCAAAATCGCCTTCTCCGATGGCTCTCCCGAACGAGCTGGATTAATTGTTCGGGACCTATAGCACATGCTCCAGTGAAAATAAATTACTTTATTTCTATTACACCACCGGTGGCTGTGTAACTTAATTTCATTAGCTCGAACCTGTTGAGAGCGTTCAGATTTCCATAGCAGGACGCACTTGAAATGAAAAGATGCTTTCGATTCTCAATTAACAGAATCGTTCCCTTTCAACCGAAATGAATGTTATTGAAACCAATTAGCATAGACTGGAAAATCTCTCATTAATGAGGGGAGTGTGGGTGAGTAAACAGCAATGAAAAGATGAAATTAGAGAAGAGCCTCTTCTTGTTGGCCTGAATAATTACATGCTTAGTTGCCTAATTGTCTGGTGAAAAGCCTCGCCGTGCTGGTAACAGATTGCCATGTTCATTAGGCTGCAAAAGGCCACCTGCTGCTGAGGCTCATTTTCCTGCAGTCTATATACACGTGTCGCTCCCCGGGGACTGATATTTGGACACAACACTAGCTGTGAAAAGCAAATGAGCTTGCCAATATGCTGCAATATTGTGTCCTTTATGCCAAGATACAGAAGCTTAATATGTCAAATATAATGAATAAAACCAACAGCGATAACGAAGTTTATGAGGAAAGTGACCTTCTCGCGCGTCCCGGTGCAGAAGTGCAGGGTGCGTGGTGCCGGTCCCTCCATACAGATGTTCCTTTCTGGCCCGGACTGCTCCGAATTACGTCGCACAAAAGATAAATTACAACTGCTACGGCCTGAGCGATTCCTCAGACAATGGCATAATGAAAGCATACGATGTTAACTGTTAAAATTGGAAACAAATGTGAAATACTGAACGCTAAGAAGTGTTCATGAAAACCAGCATTGTTCGTATTTGCTCCGCTGTGGCAATAAACATCAAAGGAGGGAGGCCTCTCTGCGCCAGCCCTTCCTCAGATCACTTCGTGTCTTATAATTGCTATTTTTATGGGTCTTTTAAGCAGGGCTTTATTGCGCGGCGCTGTTCGCAGAGAGGAGTCGCCCTGGGCGCGGAGGCGGGGGTTGCCCGGCCCCGGGGGGCTCCTCTGTAAAGCCCCCGCACGTGTGCCATGCGCTCCCACCTGCAAAGGGGCGGGATGGATGCTGCTGGAGATGCGGCCGGGGGATGCTGTGCGTTGTCGGGGTATGGTGGCGGAGCTGCCGCCCTTCCGCGGAGGTGTGAATGCGACACGCAGGGCAGGGATCCAGCAGAACCGGGCTGTGAAGACCTGCCCTCTGGCAGCGCAGCCTTCCCCTTCCCAAGCTAAAAGCGACCTGCTTTCCCACCGCGTGCTCATAAAATACTGCAAACTAAATGGGGAAAAAGGAGACCGAACGCACCGTTGGCCCTAATTCAAGAAGGCTTGGATGCTAAGGGTGGTGCTGAAGCAAAGGGTTCAGCTCAGTGCACGCCTTCGTCCCTCTGGGTCACCGTGCGCAGGTCTGATGTTTATAGCCGAAATCTTTTGCTGGCGCTATGGCAGAGTGAACGAAATCCCATCTTCTGATGTCAGTGTGGCTGGGAAACAGGACCCTGCCCAATATGCTCCATCCAGCTCTCTTTTTTGCTGCTGTTGGGGTGAGGGACAGAATTACTGGCAAACACAAAAGACGAAGACACCAAATAAAATAAAAAAGGGAGTTGTGAATAGTCTACTAACCTAAGAGTTACTGCAGTACCCAGGCTCTAAATACCGCAAGCACAGGCCTCCGAGCGTTTGTGCGTCCTGTCTCGAGCGAAGTTTCTAACTGCTTCTGAGTGAAGAGGTTAACAGTCCAACAAACACCCAGCTCAAACCAAAATAACCAGCAGAAAGCATTCCCACAGCGAGGTTTGCAGCTGGGACCAGCACCAGGAGTGGCTCCAGCACCCCGGGGCTGAGCCCTCCACTCTGTTTTCTAAGCACCTCTGAATGCAAGGTCTCTCTGGTTTCTATTTTATTTTTCCTTTTTCATGGCGTTGGAAGACGTTATGGACCGAGCAGGTAACTGAGCAGGAGGGATTGCCAGGGTACAGTGGGTTGGGCAGCCGTGGCTTCTTGGTTCGTAGTCACCAGCAAAGAAATCAGGGATGTGCGGATATGGGTATGGGTATGGATATGGGTATGGATATGGACATGGATATACACATTTGGGTGTATTGTACTACTGCACCAATAATTATTGCCCATATATATATCATCTAATTAACAGTTAATTGCATTGGGAGGGGGCTCACTGGTCTCTGCTGTGCTACAGAGGATGAACCCACGCAGGGACAGGGAGCCATGGCCCCCAGCAGCAGCCCCGGTCCCACGCCGGGTGGGAGCTGCCCTCCGGCCACATCTCTTGCGACTTCACAGCGAAAAACTTCTTCTTCTGGCACAAACGGCATCAATGTTAAAATATTCCACGCAGACAGTTTAAGCCTCTCACAACGGTGGCACATACTGTTACATCAAACAAAACAGCACTCGCTGTTGTTCCCACATACCGCCCGTGCTGCAAGGTTTAATGCTACACGGGTTAAACACAAAAGCTTCAGTCGCCATCAGTCAAAGGTCTCGGGTGACAGCGGCAGGGAAACACAAGCCGCCGCTTCTGTGCTGCCAGTTTTTTAATTGCTTTTTTTGGCGAGGAGAGCGTTGAACAAGTCCTTCATTAATTCGAAGAATGAGAAGACGTGATTAAGAAATGGTTTTATCATTTTTAAAAATTATAATGTGCCTGGCAAGGAGCAAGAAACAGCCGCATGCGGGTGCTCCATGCGTGTCTGCCAGCCCGCACAGTCGGTTCTCCAAGAGGAAGGCGGCTCCTGGTGATGAACCCCCCTTCGGTGGTCCAAGGCATCCATGTGCATCATGGCTGCGCATCTCTTTGCACCTCGTTCCCCCTCTCCGACGTTCGTCCCACCGACAGTGCATTTGTAGTGTTTGTTGCAGCAAGCCGCTCCTCCCTGGCCGTAGGCATGACGTGTGTTATTTAACTTGATAAATTGCGGTACACGTATTTCATCTAAATTATACATGAAGTTGCCATTAGCCTGCTGAAATTTCTAAGTGCACGATCAGATCCCGATATGGGGAGCAGGGGCATGGATCTATTTAAAGGAAGGATGTAAATGGGTCCTTTCCACCAGGACACGCACAACCCAATGATTTCTCTGGAAGCTGGACACATAAATGGTATCAGAACGCTCTGGTTTGCCGTTGGCAGGTCTGTGTTTCTGAGCCCGCAGCCCTATTAATGATCTTGACTTGGGGAATTCTTGCAAGTAAACGAGCCATCTGCAAACCGAATTCAGTGCAAACCTTTGTGCGCTTCCGCGAACCTTTCTGTTTATTTTGTATTAGAATCACAGAATCATTTGGTTGGAAAAGACCTTTAAGATCATTGAGTCCAACCTTACCTGGCCACCACTAAACCATGTCCCTAAGCGCCTCGTCTGCCCGGCTTTTAAATACCTCCAGGGATGGGGACTCCACCACTGCCCTGGGCAGCCTGGTCCAGTGCTTGACAACCCTCTCCGTGAAGAAGTTTTTCCCAATATCCAATCTAAACCTCCCCTGGCGCAACTTGAGGCCATTGCCGCTCGTCCTATCGCTTGTTACTTGGGAGAAGAGACCAACCCCCACCTCACTACACCCTCCTCTCAGGCAGTTGTAGAGGGCGATGAGGTCTCCCCGCAGCCTCCTCTTCTCCAGGCTGAACAACCCCAGGTCCCTCAGCCGCTCCTCACAGCACTTGTGCTCCAGACCCTTCCCCAGCTTCGTTGCCCTTCTCTGGACACGCTCCAGCACCTCCATGTCCTTCTTGGAGTGAGGGGCCCAAAACTGAACACAGTATTTTTCCATTGCTGACTCTACATGTTGAGTGTGGCTAAGCAAGCACAAGTCTCTCTCTCCGTTAAAAATACTCACTGATAAAGCAGGACAGAAGATTGTGACCTATGTAGAGGTGCTTTTAGAAGTCCCTGGCGATGGGCACTGCCCTCTTCTAGCAGAACTGCCCTTTCGGAAGGTGTGGGGTTGGGTTTCATCATCCCAGTCCACGCAGTTGAGCGTGTGCTAGTCTTCCTCCCGCTTCGGACAGTCCCAGCCACCAGAAACACGGATTTGTGCACTGATGGCCATTTCCAGGGCATCTTTATGTCAATACTAGGGGAAAACCAAGGGGATTCATGAACACACAAAAAGGCCTTGCATGTTCCCTGCCACGGACCAAATCACGGATTGCTGCTTCACTCTCTCAATGACCAAAACTGTTGCTGAAGCCACTGGGCTCAACCCCCGTGACAATCATTGGTTTGCATCGGTTCTCCCTGAGCTCTGGGGGCTGAGAAGTCACAGCAGGGAGCCAACACTTTGAGGCCAGTCCCGGGGTGTCTGGGTGAAGCAGGGGCCCCCTCTGCCCATGGACGGAGCTGGAAGCCGCCGTGGTCCAGCAAAGCTGGGCAGCCTCCCGCCGGTCTCCCCCGCAGCTACCGCCCAGCCCAAACACCCGCCACAAAAAGCGATTTACGGCTGTACCCGAGACCACCTGCCTACCCGAGCCACAGGTTTGCATAATATTGACAAACAAAACGATAGTTTTGTGTTATTGTGAATGATTGTTACGGCTTTCTCAGGTTTTATTCCATGAAATACCCGACATGATTACGTTATTTAGGCTACTTTCCAACTGGTTAAATACAATGGACTAAATTAATTGCTAAGATCGGTTTTACGACAGATTAGGATAATTTATGGGGTGGTTTGTTGTTTTCCTAACAGTCTCACCTGATTGATGGAGAGGGATGGCTATAAATGTTTTTTATGGCTGGATAAGAGCAAATGCGAACTTAATCAGGTGTTCCACTCTGGATTAAGCAAACTCCACGTAACTTGGATAATACAGAGGTATAATTATTTGTAATGCCTGGGAAAATTTTAAGTGATTAAGGGGAAAAAACTCAGTGACACATTCGTGTAAAGCAGCTGACTCAGGACGCAGCACCACCTCACCTCCGCTGAGCTTTGGGGTGATGTGGATGTCGATAGCAGCTGGACCTCAGGGTTCAAACCAGGGAGCTTTGCATTTCTGCTATATTGGCCATGTGAGGATAAACTGGCATCTTTGGAGACTCGGTCTCTGCACCCAATACTTTTTCTGAGCAAAAATTTATTGTTAGTGACAAATAAACAGCAGACAATTAAGAAATAATGACCCAAACTTAATTAAGAAGTTCAAAGAAAGAGAAAACCCTTTCTAGCTCTGCAGTGACGGGTTCAGAAATTACATCTATCATAAAGGTACCACCTGCGATGGGTGTGAGGCAAAGGATGCTAATTTGATTGCACCAATTACCTTTTAATGCAAAGAGTGAATTGTTTTCAGACTCCTGCTGATTAATGTGGTTATTGATTAGTTGAGCCGTGGTGTCTAATTATTGATAATCCTTCTCTAAATGAAAGATCGAGTGCAAGGAGTGCCAGTTACAGAGCTCAAAATATAAAGTGATTCAGTGTGAAGCCCAGTAATTGAAAGTCAAACTAATCCCATAAATTAAATCACAGCAATCCATAACATTTACCTGATAAATCCTTTTGAAACCTTTATTTAACTTTCAGTGCTCATTGAGAAAGCTGTGGATGCACCCAGAAAGGCGCCCCGTTTTGTCATGAAAGTGGGGCTTGGGGGTGCCTTTTATTAATAAAAAAGTATGATTTAATATAATCGTGGATAATAATGACACGGGTCCAGAGCACCTAATCCCACAGCTCTTTTGCTACATCTGAGTATATTTTGGAAATTTAAAGGAGCTGGTATGGGTCACACGTATATCACCCACACACCAGCTTGTTTTCCAAACTCCCCCTCCAAGCCCTTTCGCTGCAAACCGGTTATATTGTAAGTACAGGGGGAGAGAAGCAGCCGCTTGCTTTTCCCAGGGACTCCTGGCAGCCCCTGCAAGACTTCTCAGGTGCTTGGAGGAAACTGAAATAAAACCTGGAAGACGCGATCGCGTATTCTGGTACGTAAACCTGTTAGAGCAATTAAAAGTCTCCACTGATTGATCACCTACTGTTCAGGCAGCTAATTCACACCACCAGCATCCTCCGTGGCCACAACGTTCAGTAATCTAATTAAAGTGATTTTAAGTAAACTCTTCTAATCAGACAATCCTAAAAATATTCTGTTCCCCAGCCTCTGAAAATGTTGGGGATTAGGGCAGCCAGATTGCTGGGCAGTTTCTACAGCAGTGTGAATTCTCCGCTGTTTCAGCGTAGCGATGGCAGGCAATAATTCTGCACGGCTCGAAAACTCTCAGCACGCGGGTCTCCTGCTCCGAGGTGGGGCAGCAGCGGCTGGGGCTGGGGCTGGGGCTGTGCCAGCAATTCCTAAGTTTTCCTTTTGCTTCTTGTCACGTTACCCCTCTCGAACAAGCTTTAATTTGCTGTTTGTTTCTAATCTGCTGTTATGGTTTTGCCAAAATTGCATTTAAGGAGCTTAAATAAAAGAAAGCTCCAGTCAGCTAAAAGCCAGAGCGGAGGATTTATGAATTCTCGTTAGCGGCTCCGCCAGACCACTAAACAAACGCATGCATATCTTCGTAACACCTGAAACGTGTCGCTGTGCAATATTAAGAAATCTGTGCATCAGACAAATCACATTGGACAAGAGCAAACATTTCCCTTAATGCACGCTGTCACCTCCCCTCTGCGCTCCGAGTTTTCTTTCGCCTGGATGAAAAGCGCTGCCGGCAGTTTTGTATTTTTCTCCTATTTAATCTTTCTTCTAAAGTTTCTGCCAGCCCACCTCCGCAAGCCCCTCTTGTTTGGGGACGCTCCCCGTGATTTTCTCCAGTTCCCACTTGCTGGCAGCGCTGCCCCGTGGGCTGGCAGCTGAGCTGGTGGCTTTGCATCAGGCATCGGGGCTGAGCTTGTCTTGTGCTATTCCTCCTTCCGTAGCCTTTGCAGGCACCACTGTTATGGAGAAATGTTTCTTTGGGTTTTGCTGTACATCACCCTCTTCCCTGCCCCAGCCCATGGCATCGCCCCTTCCATCGCCTCTGCAGTGACAGCATGGCTGGCCGTGAGCAGAGACCACAGTGGCTCTTACAAGTATTACCTTCAACGTACTGAAAGCTTAAGTCCGTCTCAGAGTTTTAGGGCTGAGCTGGAGCACTTAAAAGCGCTTTGCTGTTGCCCAGGAGAGCTGTTTTTCTGAATGTTTAATTGATGATGGAAGAGCCGAATGGATCTGCAGAAACTTTCTCCAGTTTCTAAGTAACAGGAAGGGAGCTTAAGCCTATATATCCGTATTTTAGCCTATATACCTGTATTTTAGCCTATATACCTGTATTTTAGCCTATATAGCCATATTTTAGCCTATACAGCTGTATTTTAGCCTATATATCCATATTTCATCCTCTCTCTTCTTATCTCTAATGGTAGCGAGCAATTCGTAACTCCTGCACTAATGACCAATACAATTATAAACATCCAACCCTGTCCTGGGCTGCATCCCCAGCAGCGTGGCCAGCAGGTCGAGGGAGGGGATTCTGCCCCTCTGCTCCGCTCTGGTGAGGCCTCACCTGGAGCCCTGCGTCCAGCTCTGGAGCCCTCAGCACAAGGAGGACATGGAGCTGTTGGAGCGGGTCCAGAGGAGGCCACGAAAATGCTCCGAGGGCTGGAGCCCCTCTGCTCCGAGGCCAGGCTGAGAGAGTTGGGGCTGTTCAGCCTGGAGAAGAGAAGGCCCCGGGGAGACCTTAGTGCGGCCTTGCAGTGCTTCAAGGGGGCCTCTAGGAAAGATGGGGACAGGCTTTTTAGCAAGGCCTGTGGTGACAGGACAAGGGGGGATGGGTTTAAACTAAAGGAGGGCAGATTTAGGCTGGATAGAAGGAAGAAATGTTTTACCCTGAGGGTGGTGAAGCACTGGAAGGGGTTGCCCAGAGAGGTGGTGGAGGCCCCATCCCTGGAAACATTCCAGGTCAGGTTGGACGGGGCTCTGAGCAACCTGATCTGGTTAAAGATGTCCCTGCTCCCTGCAGGGGGTTGGACTGGATGGCCTCTAAAGGTCCCTTCCCACCCAAACCATTCTGTGATTCTGTGATTCTATGATCCCACGGTTCTGAGAGCTGTGTGTTCAGGGTGAGGAGCCTGGCAGCGGGCCCATGGTGGCCTCTGGCCGTAGGGGCACGGAGGAGGTGACGGAGTAGCCCCAGCCCGCTCTGCTAGGTCTCAGACTCATCTCTGGCAAGTCGAGGTATGTGAACTGAAGCTAGTGGAACGGAAGGAAAAGAAGACAAAATAAACAAAATAATATTTTTTAAAGAAAAGGGTTTCTATTTTAAAAGCTACCAATAGACGGTGTGTTGGAAAGACATTTTGAAAAATACGTTCATTATGAATTTGTGTTGAATACAGTGTAATGGTCCTGAAATTACAGCAGTGATTTGGTTCTAAAAATTGCCCCATATTTAATAACAGCATAAATCACGTGTAAAAGATTCTTCACACCAGGCGATTCCGCTTTACATACATAAACCTCATAATTTGTTTTTATTGAAAAGATTCAGACAGCCGAATGTTATTTATGCGTTTAATTTGTCCGCACTACTAAATAACTCCTTACTCAGCGCGCAGCCCCGTGGCGAAGCCTTCGGCGGGCGGAGTGAGACCCTGGGGCCTCGTCCCCCGCAGGTGCCGGCTGCTCCGGGGGGTTTCTCCGCAGCTCCAGCCGCTGCTGTCCCAAGCGCCGCGATGCCCGGGGAGCCGGCAGGAACAGCTGAAGCTGCAAGTACCCAACATCTCCGCTCCTCCGTGCAATCTGGTATTCGCCATACTGATTTTTGTCATGCTGAAACGTGCCCCAAGCAGTTGGGCAGGAGACCACCGGTGGTGGGTGTTGGCGGGGCTGCTGCTGCTGCTGTGGGCATCCCCGAGGGCTGGTGCAGCAAAGCATCGCCCGAAGAGGGCAATCCAGCCCCATACCTTCAACCAGAGCTTGGCAAACCTACAAAGGGCTTGAAGCATGGTGAGCAGCGCGCCTGCAGAGAGGGGCTCGGTGCTGCTCGCACATGGCGCTGGGGGAGGAAAGGCCCACAAGCGCCTCCAACACAGCCACTGCAGGGGACAAAAAAAATCAATCTATGCTATGGAGGTTTTAATAAGCGGAGGTTTGACATAGTGCATCATAAACTGTCGGCGCTGATGAGCAGCTCTTCATCATGAGCGTCAGTGGAGCTGGAGCGGCTGATGGGGATGGCAGCTCTGGCCCCAGCTGGTTATCCCGCTCCTGGGGACCAGGGCACAAATGCACTACCTGCTGCACCAGCTTTTAACGGAGACGAAACCTCAGAGGGTTGTCCCGTGTCTCAAAAGCCAGCTGGCTTCCAGTGCCTCCTGCGCTGGCAGGGCTGAGCCAGGTCACGGCGTCACGGTCAGCACTGGTGCCCACGTCCCGCTGTGGAGCAATGGCTGGCATTACCCCTTCCCACGGATGGACTTTCCAGAGGGAATTTCTGTGGACGCTGGCTCTGTTTGGGAGGAACTCATTGCGGAAAACCCATTTTGCCCTGAACCGAAGGCAGACCTGCCGAAACCCCGCTGTCGGCTGGGACACCCCTGCAGCCAGGTGGCAGCCGCGCTGCATCCGTGCCACAGCTGGCAAGCCGTCGGGAGGGCAATTTAGCCCTCATGGTTATGGAAACATGTAATAAAGTGTTTGCAGCCCACCATTAAAGCACCACCTTCAAGCCTATTCTGAGCCCTCTAGCACCGTGTCATTACACCTAGAGCACCGCTAAAAATAGAGCCCCTGGGGGAGCTGCACGAAGAAGCAGCAAAAAAAAAAAAAAAAAGAAATAGGTGCTATTTAAATATCAGCTGTGAAGTTGTCCTGAAACACCACGATCTCTCCTTGGAGCGGTGGAGTGCGGTGCTTGGGCTTGGGGCATCCCTCTGGGTGACAGACCGGGAGCAGGCTGTGTGCCCTTCTTGGCCGGTCCCACCATGGGCTGGGGAACCCCGTGGCATCCTTGGCGCCGTGCTCAGCCCAGGGCTGCCCGGTGAAGGCACGCTGGCGGGGCTGATGCCCGAGAGCCACCCGGGCGGGACCTGAGGCGTGCCAGGCCATCGCTGCTGCTGGGGCGCCCGCAGGGCAGGGACCTGTGGGATGCAAAAGCGCTGGAGGTTGGGGTTGTTCGTGCTTTTTTCTTCTTCACCCCAGAGCGCTGATGGTGGGAAACCTTTGGTCAAGTGCTCCTTTCCCAGGCAGCAGCGTCCTCCCCATGCACCCAGGCGAGCATCGGCAGGGCATGGGCACCCCGTGCTCCCAACTAGCCGTGCCTTTCTTGTTTATAATCGTATTAGGGGTCGGGGGGAGCCTGACAATCAGATTTGCCAGGGAGAGCCCCGCGCAGCCTGGGCCACAGAGTGACACCATCTTCTCTCGGCGCGATCCCCCGCTCCTCGCCCGCGCCGCGGCATTGTCAGCTGTGACAGCCTGATTTAATCTGCAGGAGGCTGAATGCCTCTGACCACTGCGCCGAGTCATTAACCTTGACTCGCGTAATTGAATTCAAGGTTGATTGCCTGTGACCCTCCTCGCCGAGGTCCTCAAAATGTACATATTCATTATGAGTCGCATGGCTAAATGGATTGCACAGTGAAAGCTGTAGCAATCAGCCTGCTTGGTATGCGGAGGGCGAGGAGGGCACTAATTGCATGTTAGAGCTGAGGATTAGATTATGAAAAGAGTGAGAAAATGAAGATAGATCCCTCTGACACTGTCAGATTAAGGGCAGCGACGTACAGGAATATGACATTGAAATTTACGGTGCCGTTAAGGGAAGGGAGATTTGAAAGGGGGTGTTGGATATTTTTTTTCTTAATTCCCATGTATTTACTCAGTTATGGACTATTTAATACCAAAAGCTGATAAATGCGTTTTTTAAAACTCTAACACAGGCACAATAAATTCATGCTGGAATGTTCTTTATGTCTCTGGATAGTTGCTGTAAGAATGGCGTGCCAGCCCCCGGTTGTTTAATACTGCACGTTGTCCAGCCCGGGCCACCGCCACGCAAATACCCAGCGGCCCCAGGTGCAACGGGCCCCGGATGCTCCTGGTGGAACCCTGCAGGGATGCTGCCAAAGCCCACGCCGGGCGGGGGGTTAAGGGCTGAGCCCCTCCAAAGCCTTGCCTTGGCTTGACCGCTGCCAGCGGAGCCGTCCCCAGGAGGGGGTCCCGCAGCCGAGCCCCCCGCGTGGCTCCTGCCCGGCCCCAGAAGGAAAGGGGATGAGGGAAGGTGGTCACGAGCAATCTGCGGGTTCGCGTCGCTGCTGTTGTGATAGCTGGGTACGATTTTCCCATGTTTCGCTGCAACTCCAGCCAGATGTGATTTTTTTGAATTAAATGAAAGTTAAGTACAAAAACATTTTGCCCACAGGGAATTCAGATTCTCAATGTGCTTTTAATAACTGTTTGTAAAACATTTAGGAAAATCTATGGCAACACGTTTAGGGGGGAAAAAAAAAAAACAAATTATTCTTGCCTTAAGATGTTATTCTGGTATCTAAACTTTATGAATCATCCTGTGTGGCCCAATTTCTAGTCAGTAATACTGTGAAACAGAATGGAAGTACGCAGAGTCTGAATTTAATCCATGTAATATTTTTAAATAAAGATGCTACTCTTAGCCATTGCCTTAAAATTCATTAAGAACTTTACACTAATTCATATGTCCAGCCCTGTGTAGTCTACACAGCAAACCCAGCCCAGTACAAATTGATGTCCTCATTAGAACCGATGGCAATAGATAGTCCCCGAGTCTGTGCCAGTTCTTTAAGGCTACTGCTCACCTGAAAATCAGGCTTAAAATCTGCCATAAAAAGAATGTCTGAATTCAAGCATTTCTGGAGGTGGAAGCTGAACATCTAGATCCCAATCCAAATGTTTTCGAAACACTGCAAGGGCTGTGGTCAGTGGTTAGATAGCAAAGTTCAGGCTGCAAACGGGATAAAAGCTCGTGCAGGTTTTTATCCCAGCCCCAGGGAGTGGAAGCTCTTGGGAAGTTTTTCCCCTCTTACTCCCCGTTATCACCATTTCATCGGTCGGGGGAGGCTGGGAGCACGTGGCGGTGCAAAGACCAGGCAGAAAGCGCCCAAGGGCCTTCGCGCACAGCGGCAACTCGCAGACAACGGGACTTGGTGCAAAACTGCACAGGCTTTCCTTGCAGCAATCCTACCTTTTACGCAAAAAAAGCCTCCTTTTGCATAACAAACCAACCCTGGGAAACGGCAAACAGCGTGCAGAGCTGTTGGGATCTCTCTGCTTCCCTTCACCGAGGAGCAGAGCTCTTCAGCTGGGCTGCAGGTTGTTCCCTGCTAACGGCACGTGTCCCTTAGCTGCCGCTCCAAGATGGTGTTGCCATTAATTTGATTAAATTCCCAATGTTTATAGCTTGTGGTATGGTAATAACAGCAGGATGGTAGGTGGCAACACATCCAAACCCCTAAACCACATGAATTGCCAATGTTTGGGGTTTCTAATATGTTGAGGACGTAATTAACGGGAATAACTTTGTGGTTTCAATCAGAGAGGGCTCTGTCCTGAACGGAGGGTTTCCAACTAAATGATATGTCAGGACCGTCGCTGGATGAGTATGACCGGAATTTTTATCTCCCGCTCATTAAATTACCACCGTGTATGACTTTATAAGCACTGAAAGTCAAGGAAAATCATTGCTGACTGACAATTCAGGATTGCCAGAGAGCGCAGGTTACCAACAGCTGACTCAAGTTGAATAAGACTGACAAATTAGTCCTCCTGCTCCCTGGACGAGCCTGTAATAAAATTACCGTGCGACGTGTGGGTTTCTCCCGCGCTGGAGGACGGTGGCACCCGCAGAAAGAAAAAAATAGTCATTTATTCACAGGGCAAAAAAAAAATTAAGTTTCTAAAGTGTTCAGATATAACAGTAGCACCTTACTCTGTGGAGTTACGTACATGCAATAAGACAGATAAAATCCATTTGTCTCCAAAAATTGCTTTGATTTGTTTCAATTTATGAATGAGCTGCGGAGAGTGAAGGAAGTGCCCAAGGAATGTAAATGAAGCGGCTGCGCCATGGTCTGTGAAAAAGGCCCCTAGACATCTGATGAAGAAAATTTTCTGCGAGGAAACTCGGTTGCTGGCATTTTGTAAATCCTAAAAATAACCAAAGACAAATAGTCTAACTTACTACTGCTGAAATTTCATTTACTTACCAACCACACTAATGAGGCACTGCAGAGGGACTTCTAATTAGATCCACTTTATTCCTGTCACTGAAATTAATTTATTTGCTTCAGCTTCTAGAACTAGTTTGATATTTTCCTGGTTTTTAAGCGAGACGGTACAAAGGCTAGAAAAGCTGGAACTGGCTCTGATATTTATAGCGGGCTTAGTGATGGTTGGAAGAGGAAGGTTTGGTGCAGGTTTTGTCCAAAGCCAGAAGATCTTTATCAGCGTGTTTGGAGCAACACTGCGATAACCGTGAGGATAGGGGATGGTGCAGACCCTGGGCTCGCTGTCCCCGGAGCCCCGCTTTAGGACCAGGGTCTAAGTAAGCCAGAAAGCAGCAATATTGTGCCACTTCTCGAGTTCCTGCCTCATGCATATTCAAAGCGGGAAGAGGCTGTATGCATAATTCATTATCCATTACAATTGCATTATACTATTTATACTATTACTTTGGTAGCTGTTTAAATTAAGGGTTACAAAATAGCTCATTTGTTTTCTGCTGCTCTGGCAAGAGGGCTTCAGCTCCTCAAAGAGCTGCTCCGGCAAAGCGCAGGGAAGGCTTTGGCCAGGGCGAGGGGCCGGGCGAGGGGTCCCCAGCAAGGGGACCCATGGTCCTTAAAGTTTGAAAACTTTCTGTCCTGTCCAGTGGCCAGCTGCGGTCTGTCGAGCTGCCCCGAAACTGCTGCTCCGGCTGCCGGGGCTTCGCTGGGCATCGGCTTTCCTCCTGATTTGGCCGCAACCGGTCTCCCACCCACACGTAATTAATGGAGCCCCCAAGTTTCCAATCCCCCGGGGGGAAAGCTGAGCCCCATCGCTGGAAGGTCCGTCGGAGAAGCTCGCTCTGGACACTGGCAATGCTGAATACATCAGAGTCGTGTCCACGATGTGGCTTGAAACCAACCTCTTCACACCCTAATAAATTTCAGAGAAACGTGGGAAATCCTCAACTGGTAAATAATTGCCAACTAACTACTAAAAGCCGGGTCTTGATACACATATTAGGACTCTTGGTGCCTTTCCAACCATTATTTTATTAATATGAATAATATATTAACCATTGAACAGTCTGGACTTCATCCAAACCACTCGGTTGTAAGTGCTTTGCTAAGACTTACCAAGGATATTTACTTCTCTAAACAACAGATAACATTTGTATCAGTTTCGGTTTTATTATTGTTTTACTAAATAGTCGTGAGAGCACCGAGAGGGATCTGAAGATTTTCAAAACAATTTGAAAGATAGTCCATAAAGTGCTTTACATCTTCGGGAGTTTAAAAGGTGAATTACTCTTCTTTAATAATTTAAAGAAAACCCTCCAGAATGCATTTTTAAATGTATTTCCAGCTAAACACAGGTTCCTGTCCTCTGCTCTCATCACCAGGGGATCACGTCAGGATGAATCACGCCGAGGGAGCCGCAGTCGTGGCTGCGTAATCTAAACCAAAGCTGCCAAGGGAAGATCTGCTCCCCGAGGGAGGCCCAGCGGGTACCGATGGATGCTGTTTGTTCATTACCATGGACCCAGGTCACAGAGCGGTGATGTATCTGGTTTAGATATGACTTAAAACTCAATTTCTCAAAGTTCACTTAAAATTACTCAGATTCACGAATGCTTTTATACGGGGCTGGGGCATTAATAGCTGTGAACTCTCCCGCACCATCCAGAGCTGCACGACTCGGGGAGCACACAGCAAGAGAGGGCTTCATGGAAAACGAAACAGGCTAAGATAGGAAGCCCTCTCTGAGCCTGCAGAGTCAGGAGACACCCGCGCCCTTCCCATGGCGTTTTTCAGCCGACGTTGATAACGGATGCCCAGAGCCCACGGGTTTGCTCAGGCACCCCAGCGAGCTGTTCTCCCAAACCCGGCACCGCCGCTGCCTCCTGCTGCTCCATCCCTCCTGGCTGACACGTCATGCTCCCAACGTTATAACTCTTTCTGTACAGCTGCTCCCACGCTCACGGCAGCCTCCCCCTGCTAGCAAAAGCAAATGTATCAGCCATGCGTGCAAGCACCCCACGAGAGCCATATATTAGAGGGAGGACCATAAACAGTATCTCAAACCAGCATTTGTGGCACGTTGGCAGTGCACTTAGCTGGACTCAGGAAGAAACTCAGGTTAATACTCACGCTGGCTAACAGTTCCCAACTGTACCTCCCGCCCTCGCTTCCTTCTCAGGTTATTTACCCCATGACGACCCAGAGCAGCCACGGCTTGTTGGACCGCCTCGGGAGAGACTCTTTGGAAAGTGACTTGGCATCACGGAGCTTTCATTTACATTAACGTCCTCTCCATGGCTGTAGATAATATCCTTCATGCCTGAAAATAAATGTCCTAAGTTTTCCTAAATGCCAGCCATGCCAACACCAGCTGGGATCTGCAGGTTCCCTCTTGCTCCAGGTGATGACAAACTCAGCACGTCCATAGATGTTTCAGACCATGGATACGCGAAGAGTTTAACCCACACCAGGCTAAGCAGAAGCAAAGCTACCAGCAGACGACTTTCATTCATAAACCCTCAAATTCACGTCAGAGTTTCATTAACACTTCCCTAAATGTGCTTCTTGCCCAACAGCCCCTTCAGGAAGCAGCGATTCACCTTTCACCCCCAGTTTCTCAGTTCCTGCCCCGCGTGCTGATGGGTACGTGCCGTTTCACCCCTTCCCCCATGCCGGGGGCTTGGCCAGCGGCACCGCGCCGGGAGGGGGACGGTCCCGCTGCGCCGGGGTTAACGCAGCGCAGCCGGAGTGAGCTGCCTGCTCAGGTAGGAGCATCCTCTTCCAGACAGCCCATCATCCGCTAATGGGACTTAAAACAGTTGCTGCCTCATCGGCAGGAGCGTAATGATCGCCGGGCAGCGGAGAGACCCATTATCCATCATCCATACTTCTCCTCTGTCTGATGATAATGATTTCTTAGTTCAACAGAAGTGCAGAGGGACCTCACTGCTTTGTGCACGATTGTAGTTTAATATCCTGATCAAGACAAATACAGATTGCATACAGGCTGCAGGGCCGCGTACCCGCCGCCGCGGCAGGACGAAGCCGGGGAGGGTTTCCCTCGAAAACTCAGAGGCTACGCAGGATCTTAAGAAAAACTGAGAAGTGTTTTGTGCAGCAGGGGACAACGTGTCCCCCTCCCTCCCTCCCTCCCTCCCCAGTATGCAACTCTATTGAGATGCGGATTTGCTCCGTAAAGAATGAAGGCAACGGGGAAAGAAAAGAAAAGAAAGAAAAGCTCTTGAAAATGTATTCGTACTTCCTATTTCATTTTTCTCCAACTATTATTCTCCAACCCAAACTATTCTATGATTTTTGATTGAATATCGCCATTTCAATATGTATATAAGTAATCTGATTCAGTTTAAAATACTTAAGGGTTTGTTTCAATGAGTTAATTGAGGAGATGCAGAACGCGGCGCTAGGCAAGCTTTGCTTTGTACTAAAATAATTGAGAATATTGGGGAAAAAACAGATTCCGCTTCACTTGAGCTGAGGCTGGGGCTGCTGGGAACGGCACAGGCGTGAGTTTCCCTTCAATGGGTGTTCATGTGACAAAGCTGCTTCCCACGTGGGCAACGCGGCCACCGCGCTGGTGACGGGTCTCACTGCGTGCTTACCTGTCCCCGTACCCGCACCCCTCCCCAGGCGCAGGAGCTGCCCTCTCTGCCGGTGGGGAGAGGCCGAAGGCACCTTGCCGCACCCTCAGTGACACTATCAGGACCTTCAAATCCAATAAATGATGCTCAAAAGAAATACGATAGCGAGAGCAGAGCCGCCGCTGAAAATGAAATCCCAAAGACAAGTATTTATTCTTCTCGGACCTCCTCGAGGAAAACAGGCACACCGGCAGCATGCTAAACAGAGCGGAGGGTCGGGGAGACAAATGTCCAGGCAGCTTTTCTGTAATATCCATTTGAAAGAAGCTTAGTGCCACGAGGCTTTCATCTCAATATTCCTGAGGCCGGGTTTGAAAGTGCTTAAGGTTAAATATTACTCACTCTTGGAAAGAGCATCTCCATCTGTCTCATAAAAAAAGCTTTCAGTCTTGGAGGTACTCAGGGAAACTTACCCATAAACACAGTCATCAGAGACTTCAGAGGAAAAAAATCCTGTAGGCTCTGCCCGAGAAGTAATTAGCCTTTCAAATTCGGCAATGTTTAATCCCACAAAGCCTTATATACAAAATATAATCCGTTTTGTCTGTGGAGCTGAGACGGCGAGCGAGCGCGACCCTGCCTGACCAGACGCTGCACAGCTGGGTCCTGCTTGCTCACATCTGGGCATCCCGAAGAGCGGGGCAAGGAGGAAAGTTTCAGCAAGCCCACCTCGCCCCAAAGGACCCCAGAAGGATGCTCCCGACGTGGTCCACGGCCTCGGGACAAAGCCTCCGGGTGCTCCTGGCTGGCTGGAGAGCTGCTGCAGCGCGTCTCAGAGACGCCGAAAGACTCTTGGGCTGCTAAATGCCCAATTCACTTTTGAAAACCGGATTTAAGTAGCTGGTTTTGAACATTTGCGGTAAAAGAGAGACCCGAAATAGCACCGTGTGATTTGGGGTGAAGTGCCCCGAGGCCTGATGATAATAATTGTAGCACTCTTTAAAAAGAAAAATGACATTTTTTTCAAGGCGGTGAAAGCAGCTGACGACATCCCCGGGGACCTGCCAAAGCTTTTGAGAGGAGAAATGACATCTTTTCAGAGGTTGAAAAATGACAGTGCTCAGCAGCCTGCAACACATCTCATGGAGTCCCGGATCAAACGCAGCGTGACGGTGCCGATGCCATGGTCTCATGACTGCCATGTGGTGTCACCAACCAGAGGGACCAGCAAGTGATGAGAAGCCCATCCGCCAGCTAGAAACGCCATAATTTATGTCCGATGGTGTGATGGTCTGGAGGAAGCTGGCGGGAAGCTCTGCTTTAGAAAGTGCTCCTCGTTCATCCTCATGGAAAGAACTGCGGTGGGTCCTGCTAACTGGGTGAGAAACATGGCTTGCTTCTCCTCTCAGGTGTAAGAGGTGTGATGCCTAAACCGTCCTAAGGGTGTCCCAAGGCCAGGAGATGAGGTCCAAAGTATCCCAGTCCTACTGCTGACTGGTCTGTTAGAACAAAACTAATCTCGAGACTAAGATGCATTTAAATGGCTCCTCATTCTCTGTCCTCGAGAGGACTGTGAAAAACACATTATTCTGAAAGATCTCCTTCAGCTTGTGACCTCCTCCCACGCTGCCATCCTCACTCCCCCTGGCCTTCCCCGCTGTGCTCAGCCCTGCCAGGCCCCAACATGACATGGGGCGTCTTCTTTGAACCCTGCAAAACCCCAGTTTTATGCGATTGGATTGGAAGAGGATGCTGCACTGATCACTGCGTGTTGACCGCTGATGGCTGCAGAGAGAAGCTAATAAGAAAATCTGGCTTTTAATGTATTGATCGCAGCTATTTGATTACACTAGGAAAAAGGTCGGACAGAAAATGCCAATAACGGTGCAAAACTTGAAAGCAAATTAATGCTTTTCCACCGTCACGGTTCTGCCTCCCACCAGCGTGGAAGAGCAATGGGAAGCAGAGCATCGCTCGGAGAAGATGTTGCGGCAATGTCTTCCTACGTTTCTTTCCTACTACAGGTGAAGAACACATGAAAAATGTGTTATTGCTATTGCCCTGGTTCTTGTCTTGTTTAAATACTTGCAATCTGTGCTCTGGTCTGATGTGCTCAGAGGTCAGACCACTGAAATGTGGGTGCTAGGACAGTCGATGTGGCTCCTCAATTGCATGCACATGGGAAAAGTGATGCCAGGAACCCGAAACCGGGACTCATTTTCAAAACGCTAAGAATAGCTCTGAAATAAAGGCTATGCTATTCTGGTTTTAAGTGAATCAGGAAGTTCAGAAAATAAAAATACCGTAAAAGTCAGACACACACACGCCACGGCTATCCTTTGGCAGAAGGATTATCATTGAGATTTGGATGTTCATCTGGACCTGGCTGTGAACCAACGCTCACCTGTACGGGCTTTGTAGCTTGGGTGAAAAATAAATGCAGTGAGGAAGACCAACAAGAGATCTCATAGAAACATACAAAAGGGAGCAAATCAATACCAATAAACTGCTTCAGATGGTGATTAATTAATAGCAATTAATTTTGAAAAGAAGAGGATATTGACTTAAATTGACAGAGGGGCTAACCTTTGAGCAATTCAGAGAAAATGTCTTTAAAACAGAGTGATTAAGTTGTAGAAAGTAATAAAAAGGCTACAGTGCCTCCAGGATGAGCTGAACCCAGCTTGGGAATGATGTCAGGAGAGCCTCTAATTAGACGTTGGACCTTGATAAGGTAAATTGATTAGCTTGGCTCTGCCAGATGGGAGTTAAACAGTCATCTTACTTCTAAATGTGTCCTCGGGATAGCCAAATTCCTGCCGATCTTTTAAAAAATGCTAAAAGCTTTGCAATCCTGAGATGCTACAGCAAGGAAGGCTTCGTATCTCACCTCTCCCGAGGACACGGGCGTTTCAAAACTTCATCAGAAAGCAAGTATCCAAATTTTACCACCTCATCTGGGCCCTGCTGTCGGCATACGGATTTACACTTTACTGAAAGCCGCTCCTGCAGGTTCCTTTAGCACGAGGAACCTCGGGGCATTTTGGCAAGCCTTTCCTTCTGGCCCAGGTGCATGGGTTGTCTTCTTCAAGAGAGAAATGCTCCAGAGCCAGCCTACACCAGGGTCGAGTCTGGCTTAAGTTGGGAGTGAATTCAACGAATTGTGAACTGGTATTACAGACATCAAGGACTAAACTCCTCCACTTGCTGATAATTAATTATGATTAGCCGGTCATTGTAGGGCTGAGCGTGGCAATGGGTCTCAGCAAGCTGGCAAGGCCCATGGCCGCAGCAGAAATGAGTCAACCTCAGTCTTTTGACTCCTCATTTTCATGAGAATGTAAATTAATGAAACACTTCTGAAAACGAGAGCGCAGCATCTGGTAGCCCTTTGCGGCAGGGGCAGGGAGACACAACAGCACAGCAGGCCAAAATTATATTTTTTAGACCTTCATTTCTTATCCCCTTTCTTCCTTGGCATTTTGAAGTCCTGGCAGATCATTTGAAGAAAGTCATAACCATAATCAAACAAAACTAATTTCCCAATCTTCATAAAATACATCCCACATAATGATCCTCCGTCACAACAGGATGCTCGGAAATTCCTGAAATCTCCTCCTGCTGAGAGCTCCCCCAGGCAGGAGAGCCCGGCTGCTGATTTTCCAAGGAAGAGGCTATTTCTTTTTTCGATAGCTTTGCTCCACCTTTATTCTAGAGTGAAACAACGATTCAGAAGTTGGAGGAAATGGTTAATCACAGACATATTGTCTGAGATGCAGCACACGGGCTTGAACGTTATCTGATCGCTCTGTGGTTTTGGAAAAATAATATTGTTTCCCAAAACGCGCGACGTGCAGAGTAGTTTATAGCTGGTTTTCACAGGTCCGGCGAGCGCACAGCCTCCAGAGCAGGCACAGGCGTTGTGCAAATCTCTGCAAACGGAGCTGTTTACTAACAATATTTCCTGACAGACAATTAAAAGCTGATTTATATAAAACTTTAAAAATAAAGGAATTCTAGAAACCTTCTCGGCTCATTTTGAAATAGCTCGGTTAAATGTCAGCGGATGAAAATATCATCCAGCAACAGGGAGCTGAGCCCTGTTTTGAAAAACAAATAGCGGTGATTGGATTCAGCTGTGCAACAATGGGAACTCTGGAAAAGCCCGGCCAGGGTTCACCCCGAAGGAAGAGCTCGCTCCTTCCCGCCGGCTCCCGGGCTGCGACCCCGCATTGAGCAGGACGCGGCGCCCAAGAGGTGCCAGAGCTTTGCGGAGCCGTCCCAGCCCGCCAGCATCCTTATTCCAGGCAAAATAAAGACATTTTGGTTCGCGGAGATTTCGGAAGGATCCCACGGTGCGATCGGATTTCTCCCTCCGAGCTGAGAGGCTGAAGACAGCTCTGTCTACAATGGCTTGCAGAGCAAATTATTATTGAGACTGAAGACCTAAAATGACCTTGTAGAAAGAAAAAATTGTTATGGGAAGGGAAAGAAAACCCACCCCAAATGGGTCTATTGTTAATAGCTGGCACCATTATGAAGTTTGCAATTGGTAACTTATTTAAAGATTATTTTTCTTCAGTTTTTTTTGCTTTGTGCAAACCTAACTTGAAAGGAATGCCATTCTTTCAGACCTCTATCAACATTTATGTTTGCAGCCATGAGCAGCCCCTAAACTTTTATTTGAGCAATAAAGACAATTGCAGAAAGCAGTTCCAAATTCTGATAGGGCTTTTTAAAAAACAAATAAACATCCCCCAGCGGGATTCGCAGCCCACGCTGCAGGACCGCACTGATGAGCGAGAGCTGGAAAAGCGCATTTCTCCGGCACACCAAGGCGCAGGAGTGAACCAAACCAGTTCTTGGCTGTTCAAGCAGAGAATGAGAAAAGCAAACACAGTGCGCCGCTCCGAAAATTAGATGAGGTTTTTAAATTTCTCTTGGTATTATTAATCTATAATACTGCCTTTTAGCACTGTTAACCAACATTGTGGGCTTTTTAAATAGAATTTAACCTAGCACTGCTCCTGATGGCTCGGGAACATTGACTTTTCCCCCGACTCCTGTGGCAAGCCGGTTTGCTGCTGTTATTAACGGGTGAGGAAGCAGCGTGTCTCACTGGAACCAGCAAGGAGGCTGCTTCTCCTTGCCTGCAAGTGCTGGCGAAGCAACAGCGAGCCCTCAGCCACAGGGTCACGATCCAGCATCAGACCCCCTGCAAGGAACTTCCCTGCGAGCGGAGCCTCGGTCCGTGAAAAATGAAAAAAAAAAAACAAAAAACAAACAAAAAAAAGAACACAAATGAAACAACAGAGCATAGGACTATTTTAAATGTCAGTTTATCCCAGTTTTAAATATCAGTCTAATTCAGTTTTAAATGTCAAGGCCTGATTCTCCTCCAATTCACATTAAAATGGTGTCAGAGGAGGCGCAGCCCTCCCTCCCGCCAAGGTCCCTGCCTGGCTGCAGAGCCCCGGGACGTTCAGCCTTGCCCGGCATGGGGGCCGAGGGGCTCGCCAGCCTCTGGACAGTCCCAGCTCCCAAAGCCAGCCAGCACCAGCCTGGCTCCCCCCAGATCGAGGAGCACAAGGTGGTGTGCGGGTGCCTGGTGCCAACCAGTGGAGCCCGTTGATGGGACACGCCGTTGACACCAGCTGAAGAGGCGGCCGTGCAAGGACAAGGTTGCAGGTCGGCGCGTTGCTCCTGCACACCCTGACTGCCGTGGCCCTTCACACCACGTGAACTCTGCTGACTCTCATGAACTCCCAGGAACGTATGTTTGATAGCAACTCTATATTTTTTGGTCAAGATTTGCAGCGAAGGGAGTTTTATAATAATATTTTACTAGCTGTAGCATGCATGTTATTACACAGTTAAGAACAAGATAGGAAACATATGTGTAGATACTTGCTGCAGAAGTTAAATTCCATCAATGACCACAGAAATATTTACTTTTATAGTTTGTAATGAGAAACTGAATTATCATTATGATTTGCAGAAGTGCGAGTACAACATCATCACAGCATTTGCAAAAAAATGCTAATTCCCAACACTAAAGCCCCCAGTCAATGTGCATCTTGGCAATACAGGGACACCTCACTTCGTAAAGCTTATGCAATGTGTCCAGAATCCCTTTTTTTATGATCTAACTCATGCAAAAAAATTAATAAAATTGTATTTACTTTTCCAAAGGCACGTGAGCACACACATGTGAAAGGATATATAGAGAATGCCTCAGAAAGGAGTAAAGATGCTACACTTCATCGCAGAGAGGAGTGATGCAAAGACGGCAACATTAAGTCCTTGGACCAGAGACATCAACAGAGATCAATGTGGTCCTTTGACTTCTTGAAAGATCTTGACGTCTTCTCCTGCTGAGGAATCGGTGAAGGGGCCTGTTGGGAAATGTGGTGGCAGAGGACACAGCAGATAACTCTGCAGAGGCTGGTCGTTCAGGAGGCCGAGGCAGGGGCAAGGCAGGTCTGAGTGATGTGTCCCACCACAGTGACCATGCTCACCCCGTGGCCAGTGTCCTGTCCCCTTGCTGGGGACGTTGGCAGGGGACACAGTGCTGCCAGGGCACCAAACGCCCTCGCAGAGCTCATCATCCCTGCACCAGAGTTTCTCCAGGGAGCAATGTGTCATTGTTTTATCCGGATTCACCTCATTTTTAATCTATTACCAAATGAGTAAATGTGATGCTGGTTTGGCATCTCGTCGATTACATCCACTCAGAATTGGGTGTAGGGCCAGGAATTGTTCATATTTTGTCTCCACAAGCTCCTACAGAGCCAAATCTTGCTTCTGCAAAGGCATCTCCAAAGCCCTAAGTCAAGAGTTCAGAAAGTGGCTCCTGTGACTCCAGCTGCCACGCAAGACGCTAATGTTTTACAGGACAATATTCATCCTTCAAAACATTTTAAATACACTTATGGATAGAGATGTTTACTGGTAGGCTAGCAGGTGGTTTGATGGCCGGGGGAGTTAATGAGCTCTGGTTCTCCATGGCTTTGGTCACGTTGGTTCTTCCTCTAGTGCTAGGAAGGTGCGAAGCCCCTCTGGGATTACCCATGGGGTCAAGGTGTTCGCAACGCCTCTCCCATCGCCCAGCAGATGACTCCAAAGCCATTTCAGAAAAATCCAGGTGCCCAGCATGGATTCTTCTTAGAGAACCTGGGAGGCCTTGTGCCAGCGGACCATGGTGCTACCCGCACTTCCACAGCGCTGCTGACCGAGCGATGATGCCTAAACCCTACGCTTGACAGCCCAGATGCTATTAGAAAGTTTTTCAAAAACACTGTTTTAATAAAGAGAGCTTATTTTTCAGTGCTTGGTCTAAGGGTATGACAGCAAAACTAAGAATAACTAAAGTAAACTAATGGCTGAGCTCTACTAATGAGCAAAAAAATACGTCGGTATGGCTGTCTCCAACGGTGGGTGATGACTTTTTATTGATTAGGTTGAATGGGATTGCTCTCTAATTATGTGAGCCACTGATGCTCTAAAAATGTTAGAGAAAAGTTGCAATTGGAGCTACATGGGAGGTTATTATATAAGCTTTTCAGCACTGGAGGCCAGGATTTCCCTTTTAATCAATCATAATAATTTGGTTTAAAGGACTAATTGAGCACACTTCATTTCGCACACCATTTTGCCGTAGTTGGGTGGCAGAGGAGCCTGGCGCGGAGCGACAGAACCCCACAGACCACCGTGGCTGCTCTGTGAATTATAAGGGGCCAAATTTTTAATGGCCCGGCCACCTTCGTGAGTGGTGACATCCTACGCGCATTAGGGAAGGGCATTTTAATAATGAGAACCTTAAAAATTATATATATGTGTAGGTAGAATAACCCGTCCCACCTTCAATGAAGATAACAGATTCGTACATGCAACTAAAATATTCATGCAGACTTTGGAATTTAAGCTTATGGCATAATAGCATTTGCACAATAATTCAACCTAATTGTGTAGGCAAGCTGTAAAACTGCTATATCTCTGATGGTTTACTGTGCGGAAAAAAAAAAGGATGCTGTTAAACCTTCTTCGCTGACATCTAATGTTTCAGGTTTTTAAAAATATTGTATAAAGACTGAGATTTATTTCCTAAGATGTTTCATTAATGGTTGTGGCAGGCAGCTGGCCTGAGGTTTGACACACAATAAAATCCATGTCAAGAATATTAAAGATAGTGCAAAAGATAACTATGAATTTACATTCAAACAGGCTTTTGACAAAGCCATTGCAACAGGCTCCTAATCAGGTCTTGAGACCTAGCCTGCCCTCTCTTTAAACCCGTGATCTTGAAAAGGAGCTTTAAATTGGAAATTATTACACATTAAAACCTCAACATGGGCCAGATCGAAGCGGATCGATATCTTGCCGAGCACAATAAATCAGCCTGCTGCTCTGCGGTTACTGTTTGCTGAACATATTTAAATTTTCTTGTAACAAATTAATTCCAACATTTTCTCTTGATTGAATTAGGGCAAGTGTTGGAGCTGTCACAAGTATTTCACTGCTTCAGGGAGACAAATTGCTCGTCTGGACATGGGTAACAAGCCAAAGTGTTGAGTCCCTGATAATCTTTCCACTAATTCTCCATTACAGCAAAATGAAGCCATAAATCACCGTGACAGCTGATCGATGCAAACATTGTTTCCGCCATGATTGCCAGCGCTCCCCGCGGACTCACTGTCCGCTTACAATTCGCCGAAATTACTCCCCGGGCAGCCTCCCCGGGAGCTCGGCGAGCCTCGCACCAAAGGCGCTCCTGTCGCAAAAGTAACCATCTCATTTCGGGTCTCAGCCCGCTCGCCAAATAGCAAATATTAATCAAAACGCCCTATTTAGCTACCAGCCAGGTAATCTTTTAAAGCTAAGAAGCGTTCCTCCGGTAATCATTCTTTCGGCAAAAAAAAAGAAATTTTAAAACTCCTGTTTTATAAAATATATCTGCGGGAATGTAGCGGCGTCAGGCTCCAGCCCTGTCGCTTTCTCTTAACTAACTGGTGGCAACTTGGATGAAATTACTTGACCCTTTATCGAGTTCTGCTAATGTCTTCTAAAAAAGAAATTAAACCACCCTGCGGCTTGCCCTATGGCAGCTCTCCGCGCACATTTAATTCCACGAAAGATGTATTAAGTAGTTCTGCGCAGAACTAATTCACACGCCGAGCCGGCTGCGCCCGCCATCCACCTGCACAATGCCGCGGCGTTGCCGGCTCCAACGGGCGCCCAGCCGGCCGAGAAACCGGTGAACAAACGGCAAAACCTGGAAAAGTGTCTGTGCGGGTTAGCAGCCCCAGTGCAGACGGGGAAATCCTAACGGAGACGGGAGCTGATGCCGTGCTCCAAGGGAGGGAGGGCTCTTGGGGTGTTGTTTCATCGCCGAACGGGGATGCGGCGAGGAGGAAAGATGGAGTAAGAGCTCGTAGGAAAAGCCTTATTCCCATGCAACAAGCTGTTTGCATAGCTGAGATAATGTAATAAAAAGGAGAAAAAATAATGTAGAAGCGGCTCCGGGAAAGCTGCAGATTTACGGCACTGAACGCTTTCCCCATGCGCGCGGGGCGTAGCTCTGCACGCCGGGAAAGGCGAAGCGCGGCAGAGAGCAGCATGGGGACCCCGACCTGGGGCCACTCAAAATGGGGTGATGCCGCGTGCCCCCCCAGCACGGCTGAGCGTGGTTGTGCCTCTGCGCCACGCGGGGTTGGGTGTCACAACCCGATGCGAGCGAAGTACCACAAGGGCGTCTCAGATGTCACCAAGACGTTCCCGTACCCGCCGCTGCCTCGCCGCAGCCTGCTGAGAGGGGTGACACAAGTGTGCTGCAGCGCAAGCGCGTCCAACGAGATCCCTGCCAGTGAATTACAAGATATTTCAAAATATTAAGGCTCCAGAGCCGGATTATTTTAGATATGCAGAGTCATGCTGGGTTATCAGCTCTAAAACTCCGCTGTCACGAGCAGCAAAGGCATAGCTTTCCACTTGCAAACTGTGGGTTTGTTTATCCATAAGTAAAAAATGAAAAAGCAGGCAGCGGGTAACAAACTCTATTTCCTCATATAAAACATAATGTGCTTCATAGTGTCAACGTTGCAGCCTCTGCGTTCCGCATCAGCGCACACACAAAAAGCATCCGTTGTAAGAAATTACGTGGAGGTGGTTTGCAATCACCTGTGTGCAGAAGGAGCCTCTTCCAAGCAGCACACGCTCGCCCAGAGCCGAAATTCATCGCCCAGACGCCTCCAACCACCACAGCCCCCGTCCTCCCCCCATGCAACCGTGCCCCGGATCTGGGGAGTTCATCGCAGTATTGGATGCGAAGGGTAAAACGGTTAAAATGCATCCATCAACGTCCCCCTCCAAGTAGTTCTCAACCGATCACAAGTTGAGATCAATGAGTGATCGTTAGGGAGGAGGGAGAGACGCTGGAGGTGACCAGAGACAGATAAAAGAATAACAAACCCCTACGCTGGCTTGGGTATGATGGATCATATAATTTAAGGACAGCTTTAAAAAAAAAAAAAAAGCCACTTCCGCATCAGTCCCTTATTTGAGACTTTTATACGCTACGAGTTCCACTTTGGAAACACTTACTATAACTGAAATACACTTAATTGAGATACACTTAATTGAGACTAATTGGAATTCCACCGCCACTACCATAGCAGTAAATCAAAAAGGAGGGGAAAAGATCAGAACGGGTGTTTTCTCGACACTGCTAAACTTCAGCTTGTTTTGCTGTTACAAACCGGAGCTCCGGTAGTAAAAAGTCCTGAGCTTCTGCAATAATTATACATTTTCATATGTTGTTTCTAAGACAGAGAATCTGTTATTTCCAGAGAAACAACCCTAAAAAAATGCCAGTCAAAACCATTAAGATGTTTTCACTGATGCGCCGCACGTAAATCTGATTTATGTTAGTTTAAACAGTTAAGAAATCCCCGAAATAACTTCATTTACTGTTTTATTGCCTGATTAATGCTTCAGAGCAACTGATTTGTAGCTGAAGTTTTACCGAGTGCAAAATTAAAATAATAGCCTTTTGTAAAAACGTTCTGTATTTGTTCAATTATCTGTTTAAAACTGAAACAAACATAAAAACTTCAATAAATATATTTTCTTCCAAGAAACGGCATACTGTGGGTTTTCTGTTATTGTTGGTTTGATGCTTTTGCCTCCGAGGAGGTCAGCAATATGGAAACATAAAGGCCAATTTAATTTGTGCATCTGTGGCTGCCAAGTATTTTAATTCCGACAGCTGTGACTGAAGAGTTAATATTTTACTTGTCAAAATCCAAAAGAAGGCCAGTGAATCACTCTAATTCTCATTAAGAGGCTTCCCCCCAGTAGCACCCTAATTCAAAATAATGAAAGTAGAGACTGAGTGCGATTCTAATACCAGTTGAGACCTATCTTTTAATATTTCTCTAGTGATGGATTAGGGATCGGGGAAATTCATCTCAGATCATAGAGCCTAATTTAATAAGGGATCATTCCAAGAGTATTGCATTTTATAATAATGTCATTTAATGTGTCGTCTTCCATTTTTACTGTCCCATATGTATGCTTACACGATGGTGCCATAGGGATAAACTTTTAAAGAACCAGTATCATTTTTTGTCCTGGGTTCTTCTTAACGAGGAAGTTTATCAATGATACGGTCTATTAGCGAGCCACTGTAATTGCGGAGTAGTTAAAAGAAACAGCGGAAGCCAAGAGAACGGTTACACAAACGACAGCTTCAAACCCTGGAGTGAAGGGAAAGGAAGAACATTTAAAAGTAGGCTAACATCAGATTTTAGTGTCTAATACGATAGTGCCACAGCATGAAAAATGCGGTAACCTAGTTGTTTGAAATGCATGATAATAAAATCATTTTCCCCTGCAACATCTACATACATTTTCCACGTGCTTGCTTGGTGTATTCCTGTGATTATTCAGGTACCTCTAATTGCTTGTTTGGGTTTTTTATGACTATTTTCCAATGTTTGTTTCCCCCAAAGTACAGCAATTTGCCGCTCTGCGAGGGCAGCAAATTATCAACAACCTATATAATGGGTTGGAGTTTATTATTGTGTCTTAATATTTGGGCTGTATTTAATCAGTTATGTTCTTTGTATTGCTTGGCACTGCGCTGAAGGTGAAATTCTTGGTGATTCCTACAACAACGCCTGAGCTACTCACAGTCAAGGAACAACCTAACCACCTAAATGTCCATACCTTGGTATTGGCTGTAAGTTGTACAGCTGCAGCCTGAGCTTTGCTTGACCACACTTCTATCGCACAAGGCCTTCAGGAAAAATGGTGTTATAATGAGAGTTTTTGTTCTAAATACATTCATGTGATTACGTCTTTATTTTCAGGTAACAACTCAACGGCTTCAGTGTAAGGCTTGACGGAATTAGATCAAATACAGACAGCCTAAATAGGGACCAGTTGAGTAATAACCTGCTGTAAACAATAACCTAATTACAGGAGGATTTCCAGCATTGAAATGTGTCGTTTGAAGGGGAACACAATTAATACAAAATGAGATTTTCGTATTTTCTCTTTCCTCCTGTGTATTTTCACGGTTTTCTTTAGAATATTGTAACTCATGGTTATGAGTTCCTGTTATTTCTTTTGATTTTCCTCTTTTCTTCTTTGCATTTGAAGTCACCATTTGTCTGCTGACTCTTTTTATTCTCTTCCGTTTCCGCTTCCTTCCATTTTCATTGTCTTCTCCTCAAGTCAGTTATTTCATACTTTTCCAGGTTTAATTTCTGAGTCTTACCGTTGGTTAGTTTGTAAAACCCCCTTTACAAGTTGGAAAAGTTTCATCTAGATTTTATAGCCTAGATTTTTTTTTTTCTCACCATGTTATCTTTTCATGTGTTAGTGTACTGTTTGTTAAATTTGTTTCTTTTGATTAAATATCAAAAGTTATTCTTCCGGTAGGAATGTTACCTATGTACACGTCTGGCATCTGGAACTGCTTTAGGGACTCATTCAGTTTGCAAAGAGAAAATTAAGTTTAGAACTGTTTTAAATCAGAAAAAAAAATGTGTCTGGTTGTATCTAAAATAATTAGAAATGACTAGTTCATATTAAAGAATTAGAAACCAAAAAAACCCTTAAATAAAAAGGTTTTGAGGACTGTGCTTTAACGAATATTGCCTGTGTGAGTCACCTTTTTCGATCTCCACCACTTGTTTTTCCCACATCACCTTCATTACAAATAAGGTAAAGAAAAAAAGGGGGGTGGCAACCGGTGGCAGTTAATGCAGGCTGTGGCCAGGGTCACGTGTGCTTTTAATTTTTTCCTGGTTTTAATGTATAATTGATCATTGTTCCTTTCCTTACTTGTACGATTCCTTGCTTAAGTAACTAACATAACTGTACTGGTTTGGTGCAGTGATTATTAGGTGCAGGCACCAACCTCGTACGAACCTGCACCCCTGCACCAGCACCCCGAAACGGCTCCCGCGCCTGAAATCGCGCCGAGAGAGCGGGTGAGGGCAGGGGATGTATTACCAGCCCCGGGAAAGCAAGGAGTGCGTGCGGTCAGTGACCAAGGAGACTGGATGTCACAATTTTTGGGCACTTTCTGGAGCTCACCCCTGGACATGAGCCAGCCAAGGCGGGAGGCTCCTCCTCGGGCAGTACTTAGATGCTTTTATGTTAAGTTATTCACTGCTAGGAAAGTTAAATTAGTATCAACGGAGTTGCGTCTATAACTGGTTGACTTGGTCTGGGTCCAGCTTGCTAAGCTACCCATTACAAACCCAACCAAAATGCGGTATAAATAGCACTATCTCAGTGGGAAAAATTGGCAATAGTTAGAAAATGGGTCCCAGGCAGACAGATATAAGCAGAAAGTATCATCAGAAAGTTAACTGTCTGCCAAAGAATATAAATAAAGGAACGTTTCCAAACTTAGTCATTTCTTGCTTTTCATTTGTTCCCTCATTTCCCCCTTGCCTCTGTCTTTTTCCCATCCACAAGTCCATGCATAAATGCCCGTCCCTCCCACCACCTTCTCCTCATGCTATTATATTTGGCATATCTGCTTCTCATCACCGAGCCTAGCCGCGGAGGCTAGCTGAGCTCCTAATTATAGACTTGTAGACCATCTCGTAGTAGAAATATCTTCAAGAAGACAATTTAGGAAGAAGCTTTCCATGATGTTATCACTGTAGGCTTTCCTTCTTGCCTTATCAGACCCCGACAATACCTGCCACGGAAGCCAGCTCGGCTCCACCCCGGACCAGAGCTATTTCCACCCCATCTCTTTGTACGGGTTCAACCCCGCATCCATGCCAGGCCGTCCCCTTCCAGTTTGTCACGTAGTAGTACAGCTCATGGTTTTCCTTTTGTTTCTTTGTTACTTTAAATTAATCAGAATTCAGTTTTAATCTAGAAATTCACAGTCAGTTCACTATAAGAATCTGATAGTCAATACTTAGGATAATATAATTGTGCATTTAAGTCTTAAGGCATTTTTCTTGAGCTGTCTGGACAGGTATAAATCAGTCTCAAAAAAAAAAAACAGGCTGCCACAGCAAATATTCTTTATTACAATACAAAACCGATTTTCAACAAATAAAATATGTTGTTGTGGTCAGTATTCCCACAGATATCTGTGTCTGCTAAAGTATTTGCAGACAGCAGACACAGGAAAAGACAAACACCCGATGAAGTGCATGTTTTAAAGATCAACCCGATATCACACAAAACCTGTCAATAATTTGCTGTGTTTTCACTGGAGCATAAAAACACCACCAGCTAAAATCTACCATGTAACAGCCCTCCTTAAGAAAGTAGGGGCTGGGGGTTTTCCTGGCAGCCCAATATTTTTGAGTCCAAATAATAAATCTTATTAAAAATGCTGATAAAAGTGATCACAGAAATGTAACCAGATCAGTCATCCTTTTCTCTCTGATATCGAACTAATATTTTTCACTCTAAAGATACTTTATTAAATACTTTACATCAAATATGCCAAGTATCTAACCAGCGGGGAGTGTCTTAAGAACACGAGATGGTTTTGATTCCGTTTAGAAACGTAGCCTGCCTCTGCAGTCCTTGTACACGCTGAATCCCAGCGCTGCCGGGATTTACACGCACAACCAGCGTTAATTTTTATTTACACTTAACGAACCTCACGGCTCGCTCCCAAGTGATGGGTCAGGAAAAACGCTGCGGAAGGTCAATGGGTGTAGGCAGAGATCTCTTTGGACACTTGGAAGCTCTCTGCTCTCTTCTGTAAGGAGAAGAGGAGCTGGAGTGACGCAGGCTGAGCAGCGAGCGCACGCTGGGATGTGCTGCACGGCCAGCCGCTCTGCACGCCCTCTCCTCGCCCGCCAGCGAGAAGCCACGCCAGTGCTAGGCTTGAGATCACAACACATCGTCTCAGTTGGAAACCCTCTTTAAATCAGCCTTAACAGAGTCTGTTTCGTTGCCCTACGCTTTGAGTATAAAATAAAGACATTGAAAAATGACTAATTCAAGAATGTTCTCCCCTCTGAAAACCCAATTTCAGCCTACAAAGGCAGCGCGGGCTGCGAGCCCCGGGAGCCAAGGGCACTCTGTGATTATTTGGCTGCGGAGCTGCATGCAAACACACGCTGTTTAAATACCCAGGGAGGCAGTTTTCACAGCTCTCTGCTTACGGCCAGATTGAGTTTCATATGTAAACTGGAATTCAGCTTCCTTCTGTACAAAGAAATGTGTATGGTTTTGCATACAAAGAAATTTTAAAATAACAGTTTATTTTAGGTACTGAACTACTTTTCTGAGAACCCAGAAATAAGTTGCTGGTTAGATTTAAATTTTCTTTAAAACGGATCTCGAAAAAAGAAGTTATACTTTGAGAAATTACATTTATGCCAATGGACCTTAGCTGCAGAGGGTACTGGCTCACGAGACTTTCCGTTCAGTCACAACCCACTGAAGTATTATCCATGTGTTGCAAATGAGGGAAGACAGTTATAATTAAATTCTATTTTGCATTAATTGTATTTAAAGGATAGCAGTTGATAGCCAGGATGAGATTGGCTATTCACACGTCTATTTGTACAGAATCTGGCGGAGGGAAAAAACATTATGTAAAGCTTAATAGTCTTCTGCGCTCCTTTTCACGGCTGCACATACCCTTTCCTGCAAGGTAACCCATCATCCTCATACCAAGAATCACCTCGTTCGCAGCAGGTACGAGGCCAGAAGGATATTTAGCGAGGAGGGGGACGATGTCCATTCCCTTCGCCCAGTGGTGCTCCCTTCTGCCTCCTGACCGCACAGGGAGCCTCCAGCTCCCCTGAAGGCGTTTTGGTTTCCCTGCCACTGGGAATTAGGGAGACAGTGGCCATTAATGGATGATGGATTAACGGATATCAGAAAATTTAATTTCCTGGTTATACTCTATGATTCTGGTCTTTCTGTAGGGACATACATGTGCATGAGATAATGATATTTCAAGGGCCAAACTGTGGATGTTCCTCTTCCTTCTGAATTCACGCAGTCGTCAGAGCAGATCTGGCCAGAGGGAAAGTACTGTTAGCCCGTGTGTCATCAACTCACTCTCCGGGCTCTTTCAGGTTGTTTAATTTAGGAAAATAAATTGATGAGTGGGTAAAGTATTCCACGAATACATCAGTGTTTATTTACAACCGATGCACCAAGTCCAGTTTCCCTGCACAGGCAGCCAACTGACCAGGAACCCTCCTCTCTCTGTCCACGGTTCCCACCCTCTCTCGACAGTCACAACAAACAAACCGTGCTTCTCCCCGCCGTCATATTCTGCTCCGGGTGCTTCGCCGCCTCTCCCTGCTCCTCTCTGCTTCTCTCATGTTTTCCCTGCAACGCTGTCGCACACGCAGAGACACAGCGCAGCGTCCAGATCTCTCCTCTGTGCCTGTCATCATGCCACGAGGACGCTCTCCACCCACATGCTCCTGATCTGTGACTCATCTCGGTTTCTGCCTACATTTAGGGAACGGCTTCTACTGTTTTGGCCATCTTGTTACAGAAGGAAGCTCAATTGTTCCCTATGTCCACCCGCAGTGAAGCTTGGTTATTGCATCCACCACCTTCAGCATCGCCGGACTTGATGCAGTTACTGCACAAAGAACACGTAGGTTCCTAGATATAAGGTCGCTTTGTAGAATTAACTAATTTTGCTCTTGCCTGGAAGTTGCAATTCAGGGGTCAATGGCAGTTTGCTTCAAAGAGGTGTTTCCAGTTTATTTATTTGTCTGATCTAGTCTAGTTTTATGGAGATTCGATACTTTCCACATTAGTACTTGTGACCACTTGAAAATAAGCAGTATTACAAGCTCGTTGCTTCTCTGCAGGAGCTGTAGCTGTATTTAATAATTTTATACATTTTTAATGTGAGTCTGTTCAAAAGCCTGTCCACATTTGATGCCTTCCTTGGTGTCCCAGGGCAAACTGTCAGTACTATTGAGTACGAGAGTTGCAATGGGCATTTGGTCTTAAATTGTTCAATGAGCAACACTCAGACACTAGCCAAGAGCCTTAGGCTACAATTTTCTTAGATCTTTTAAACTAAACAAAGTTGTGCCTACTCAATAGCTGTACAGAAGAAATCAAGGAAAAATGCAATTTGTGGACAACGCATTTCTTCTGTGCACAAACGTGATTTTTTTTTCATTTACATTTTGCAGCACCTTTTCTGGAAAGCCTGGCTTGTGGCCTTCCATCCAGCACCCTCCAGGAGACACGGCTGTCTGCTCCTCTCCGGCAGTAAAAACTGCAAAGCCCTGCTTCAGAGGGCTGCGTTCGCACCACACGGCTACCACAACTCCCCTTGCAAACAGCAAGAGCATGAGTACGTGAACTTGGACCCCAGGAGTGGGGTGGCTGGAGCTCCCTCAGCCTCTGGCTGCTAGGGAGGTCCATTCCCACCCTGCTCTGACCTTCTGGAGAGATGTCCCGGGACCACTATATTCTGGCTGGACAAACTAAATTAACAAACATACTGTCTTGCTGTATCTTCCCAGTGTTATGCCTGTCTCGGGATGCCTGTCAGTGCACAAGATTTTGCCTCCTAAGGATGCACAGGGAATAGGTGTTTTTCCCAGGTCTCTGACTGTCCCCAGGGAGCTCTCACATCTTCCCAGGAAAATGACGCTGTGAGCAGCAACCCCAGCAGCGGAAGAGAGCAGGAAAGCACCGGCTGCTGCAGGCAGCAGCTTAAGATCTGAGACAGCTGAGTGCTCACCACGGCACTCACCCTCCGCAAAGACACGGGTTAGCTGGAAAATGTACTCAGATTCTCAGTGCATCTTATGGCCTTTTCTAGCAAGGAAGAGAATGAGATCTGTACAGGAGGGGAAGATGATCTGTAAGGGGGAGCAGGAATGCTCACATGCTTCGGGGAGGGACGGATGGAGAGGGGCCACCCAGCTCCCCTGCAGCCCCCACCTTGACCTCCCCAGCAGAAGCTGCTGCTCCCCCCATCAGGCTGGGTCCCCCTCCTGCCTTCTCCATCAGCCTTTGATGAGATGAAGAAGCTCGATGATCCCTCCTGCACACGGGTCATCAAGGCGTCTGCTCCTGCTTGAAGCGAGAGCCTGTCTCCCTCCATCAGCAGCGAGGCCGCCTTCTGCTGTCTCCTGCCACTTGCCAGGCAGCTGTGAGCAGGAGCAAGGCTCTCAGTAGAAGAGAAGAAAGAGAAAGGATACCCACGGGTCCCAGCCCTTGGGTTTTCAAGAGAAGACCTGATGCAGCATGCAGACCTCCCTTGCGAGCCCTGCTGCAGGGCCCTGCACCTCTCCATCGTGCGGTGCTCTCCATAAGCCGCCGAAGGATGACACTGCGCGCAGAAGGGAATGTTTCCCCTTGCAGCGTCTGATGGGAGCGCAACCCTGGGGCTACCATGCAACTGTCGGGCACCCAAACTGTGCCGCTGATCAGCACAAAGCTCCTTCACATCACCCCGGCGGAGGCAGCTGAGACAGTCCCAGGGATTTTGAGTGTTTTCTACGTAGTTGATGTGATGTCCGAGGAGCTCAGTCCTTTTCATGTGGTTTTATTTTGCCTTACTAAACCCAGCTGGTGCCTCTCGCTCTTCTCCAGCCAGCCGCAGACCAGCTCACTTGTTTCCCTACGGCATTTTAAAGGGTCTCGAGGCTGTGTCTGGGAGAAAGGACTGCCAGTGGAGAGAAACGAGGGCAAGAAAAAACATCTTTGGAGGGCTGGGGTGAGGAGCACAGAGAAGGGCTGTTGGGAAGAGGCAAACGATGCATCATACAGACTGGTGGGCACGAGGAAACGCGGTGCAAGGGACCGATGGTGTTTTGGAGGGAGACTGGGATAACGTGAGAGACAGCGGCAAAGAAGAGACATGGAAGTCAACATGGAGATGGGAAAATCACATGCAGAACCAGACAAGAAATTAGGAATGGTTACGTGAGGTACTAGATGGAGATGCTTCATCTGTGTCACAGTTCCTCTCAAGACAGAAGGGCTGGGGAGGATCTCGCATCAGGTTACATTAAGCCCATCCGCTGTTATTGATATGAGCTGGGGGATTTAGAAACTGATCTCATTACTTCAAAACTCACCAAAACTTACCATAAAGCTCCTGGCCACCTGTCCGGGCACAGTGATGGCTGAGGAGCTTGGAGGATGGTAAATGTGGCTATAGACTTTTGTGTCGATTTTTTTTTAGCTGTTTCTTAGCTTTATTAAGAACTTTGAGGAAATAAGCAATGTGTGGAGAAAAGAATTAGTACTTTTAAAATAAAAGGCTCTTTCCCAAGTGCCAGGTATGCACCGCTGAAGTCAGTAGAAGTGCAGGGTATATCCAGCACACAGGGTCCAGACCTGCGATACAGAAACGAGAGCACAGGAATAGTGGTGGTGCTGCCCATAGAGACACCCGAGGCAAGAAGAAGCCAGTGCAGATTTGAGGACAGCTTTCAGAATTTCTTTAAGTTTTCTTTAAGTTTTTGCAAATTCAGTTCCCTATTTAAAGTAAGGCTATCCCAATTTTATAGCTTTTAAAACATGAAAGGACGAGCATTTTTAAACATAAATGGCATATTTGATTACCAACGGCAGAACTAAAATTCTTCTTTCTGCCCCAGTTATTATCCTGGCATGCCTGAGCCCCTAACATTAATCTATGTATCTGCAAGCTATTGCTTCAAGTTTTCTGAAATTAGACAAGACCAAATTTACCGTTTCCATATTGACAACACTCTGAGTGCACTGAACCACCACATGTTTCCCTGTGGTAATGAACAATGAGGAAACAGTTAAAAACAAATGCAGTTCCTGGCTAACGTTAATTTTTATTTTTCCGAAAACTAAGTGGGACACTCATAAAACTTATGCAAAAGCTTGAAAAAATTTTAAATGTATCCACACTTTAAAGAGCCATAAAGATTAATTACTCATAGGAATACATCATACATAACTTAGCTTGACCTCGGACATATCTTGGCTAATAACAATTGTTTTGAAGTATATATATATCCATTTATAACAGAAGGCTTAATTCATCTTTCTCCAGGAACAGAACAGCGAGCTGACACTCTGTAAATCCTGCCATTCCATTGTTTAGCTGAGAAGTCTCGGTGCAGATGTTATGAAAGAAACCTCGGAGAGCAAATTCACAGGCATTCCCCGGCCCACGAAAATAAGTTCTTGATTACAAGCACAACGAGTCCATTAGAAATTAATCTAAACTAATTACATCTGAACATAAAATAATTTATGAATTGCAAATGTTTATCTTTCCTTTAGAAATATTACTATCGTTAAATTACTTTTGAAATCCATACAAAATCCTTTACCTAGGCAGGAAAATATTGTAAACTATTTCTGTAATTAAACTGATTACATAAGTAAAAATTTTCATCTGCTTCCTATTATAAAGCTGTTTGTCAGCTGCATGAAACAAGGGCAAAACCCACCAAGGGTCACATCTTTTCCTGACGCAATGAGTGTAAGATGGAGCTACCGCTGTTTACACCAGGTTCTGGTCTTTAAAGCCAAGAGATCCTATCGGAGAATCCTCTCCTGCAGCCTTGCAGTTGCAGCAGTAGAAGAATAACCAAAAACCCACCTGCAGGTACTGGACAAGGAGAAAAATCATCTAAAAAATTACCAGAAACCATACGGATTAGTTACCATCCCTTTCCACAGTAAGGACGAACGTTGTAGCAATGGTATTTCTTTAAATTAATGGCTGTCCAAGTAATTATGATAATCTAAACCAGATATTTAAAATGTATCAAACCCCGTTAATTCATTAGCCTGGTCTTTTCTTTTCCTTCTAGGTTCTGTACCGTGGTCTTCACCCAAACAGAATTTCTGCTGCAGTCAACAGAGTCAACGGAAATACGTATGAATGTTCTGCACAGGGACAGCAGGGGCATTTACATGTGGTTTCCATTGTCCTGCATTTAACCTCTCAAAGATATTTTGGGGGAATACTTTATTTACATTTTCTTTAAAAAAGAATATGTTTGCCTTCTTCCTAAAGATTACCACATGTCAAAACACTTCCAAATCTAAATATTTCATAAAAGAGAATCTGCATAATAAATAATGTGTACACATTAAGTAAAGGAACAGCGTAAAAGCTGTTCTGAGTATTCACAGCTATTTTGTAATGGGCTACAGGCAGTGTCTTGATTTTCAGCAGATTACCAATCTTGGTAAGTGCTAGCCAAGTTTCCGCTGCTTAAATATTTACTCAAAGGACAACTAAGAGATTTGTAAGCGTGTTGTTGTTCATACAACAGTTTGCACACCGCCGTCTTTGCCATGGTATGATGCCCGGTCTGAGGGTTAAAGTACCCTCTACGATCCTCCGGCACGCTGAGAAGGGCGATCACCTGGTGCCAGCTCTCACCAGAAAATCTATTTTAGTCACTACACTAGAATGCCCTCCAAGAAAAGCTGTTGTGTCTCTTTCTGGCTGCATCCAAAATTCAGAAGCTTTCTAACAACATGGCCAATTCTTATTTTTCAAACACTTCCTAGCGCGAGCTGTTCATATATGGGTTAACTCCACCAACTTGTATAAGTTGCATCTGGTGTTCTCATCATCGGTGACTGGCTGGACGAGTTCTGCTCCTGTAAGCAAAAGAAAATAGTGGGTCTAATTTGTTCTTAGGGAAATAGGAAGGCGGCAGCGGCCACCTAACATCGGAGTGACGAAATGCTTCCCCTGTTACGGAGTGTGTGGAGCATGTTAACATCTTGCTGGAGCATGTGACCGCAGCAGTGAAGGTGCTAGTCAAAGGCAGATGACTGGAGAATTAAAATCGCTGGGTTTTGCAGAATGCAGAAACTGTGAAGTTAACATCCCACAGCCATTGAGTCCTCAGCAAAATTGCCAGTGTTTACCATTTCACAGTGATACGAGAGCACTTTATGCAAACCCAGGAAGCCAGAAAGCTTCAGTGATAATATAGATGCAGGGGAGCTGTTGAAGTGTGTGTATTTAAAACACTGAGGGTCGGATGGAAACACCCGCTGACCGGCTTGTCAACTGGACAGAAGCGACTGTTGACTAGCTTGTATCTGCTTGCTGCCTTTTCCAGAAGGTGCAGAATCAAGGGTGACATTTTCAAAGAGCAAAACAGCAGGGCACCAGCACCGGCAGAGAGAGGAGGAACCGCAGGCACCTGCTGATGGAGCCTACGGCCACCCAGCTGCACAAACTGTTAAGGACCTGTAGGTGCACTTCCAGGATCACGGTGGGAATCCTGAGGGAGAAGCACCGATGTAGATATTCGTCTGTAACACATGGAATGTCAGCCTGAACGGCAGCTGCATTTTCTTAATGCCTTGCTAAAACTGCTATCTTTCTTCTCCGAATTGACTTGAGGAAGGTGTTCACAAAAGCTTGCACTACTCTGGCACTGTGGTTTACCAACCACGAGTTTATATCCTCGGTGGTTTCAGGATGGTGATAAGGTCAAACTGCCCCTTGTTCGGAGCACTGGCCGATGATGAGTGCATTTCCTACCTCCCCATTTCAGGATTCTCTCTCAGAATTTTTCCCTGGGGGATTTTTACCTCTGTAAAAGAGGGCTCTTGAAATCACATCAGTATTTAATGAACAGCGTGTCTGATGTGCAAAGGCCGTAAAACCTTTGTTATGAAGGAAAACATTCTCAAACATCTTTCATAGCTGCAGTATTAAAAAGTTTAACACAGAGAAAAGGAGGGGTAAGTAGACAGGCTTGCAAAACATGACGCAAATACCCTTTGCATACATTTTTTTTCCATTATCTTACAGAAAGAGCTAGCAACTTGGGGACAGGGTGACAGAAAAAGGGACACCAGAGTCCAAATTACCTACTTTCTGAGCCCACAGAAGTAGGCTGGTTGTGCAGCATTAGCCACTGGAGTAAGCAGCAGTTTTCCCTTTTTTATGCTTTAAGCTTACCTAGGAAAAGTTAAGGCTCTCGGATGAGTGCAAAACATCATCGCTGAAAAAGAGGCTGCCTTCTGCAGCGCAAAACAAGAGCCGTACGTCGGCACAGCATCGGTACATGCAAAGCATGGGTGACATTACACATGAGCGATCCAGCAGATCCCTAGGAACGCTGCAGGCAGGAGCGCCCTGCACTCTCAGCCGCGGCCTCCTGGCAGGCAGGCTGCCTGCCCACGGGTGGAACCGTGCGCGGGACGCCTTTACAGGCACCTGCCGGCTGAAAACAACCCCCGGCCTCAAACTGCGGAGGGGTCGGGTTGGTGTTGCTTGTCACTTTTCTTTGTCAAAAGAAGGCACGCTGTTACTGCACCTCCAAGAAAGGTGATGGGCACTGAGGGTTCTGCTGGTTTTTCCATTAGAAATTTAGCTTTTGCCCGGTCAGTAAAATGAGTAATGACTGGCAAAACAGTCTAAATGCATCCTAAAAGCCAAAATCCTAAATACTAGCAAGACTCGTGGTGTAGAAAATTCAGAGAATTTTCTTCCTTCACGCTAACTTAATTGCCTAAAGAACATCTGGAGAGAAGACTGGCCACTCATGTAAAGCATGAGTAGCAACAACTCACGTTTCTGAGAACACTTATTAGATCCTCCATCAAAACCAGGGGCAGTTGCAGCTTAAATATAGGAACGGTTAAAAATGAGCACAATTTTTTTCCAATTCCTTTCAGAACTTTGTCGCCCATCTCAAAAACGCAAAAGTGATGGAGATCTGCTTCTTTTATTTTTAAATACATATAGCAGACAACCTTTAAGGTTCACTTTCACCTGCCAGTACTTCACAGTAAGGATAAACAGGCTCAGAAATTGTGAGAAACTGAAAATTCCAGGGAACAGCCACAGAATTGGACAAGTATCAATATTTACTGGGCAGGAGTTAGTACAGTGTGTACTGTTACACAGAACGCATTATTTATTCCTTGAGTATTCAGCCGCAGCTCGCTCCTCGGACGGCTGTACGCGTAAGGGCGCACTGCGGCTGCGCAGAGCTGCCGGCTGGATACCACAGAGGCTCAAGTGCTCTTCTGATGCTGTTTTGCTGAAAGGCAAGTTTAAGTGCAGCAGTTAAAAGCTTTGCCTGGAATAAAGCTGAGCTGCTAATGAACAATATGAGACATATCAATTTTACACACAGTGTTTAGCACACTTTCATGCACTGGACAAAGCCAGCATTTTCTTTCTTTCTCCTTTTAAGTGTTTCTGTGTGGAGAACTGAAATCTACGGTAGGAGCTAGCGTGGTGGTGTTTGGAGTTTTCTGTAAGACATCTGGCTGCCATCGCGCTTCGCTGCTCACCTAACATCGCGTTGCTGTAGAGAGTGAACAAAATGTGGAAACGGCTACTTCACCGAAGAAGAATCTGCCTAAGTTCCCGCTGTGAACATGCAACCGGCTCTACGAGGACAGAAACAGGTGTTTACTCCTTCCTACATGATTTATCTGATCTCTTCTCTAAATCCCCTTCTCAGGCCAGTACACATCCATGTAAATCCCACGCTAAAATTTTATCTACAGAAAGCGTATATGGTATGTGCGCTGGCTGGCTCATGAAATATCCGTAATTAAATGTCATGAAACCTACGGGGTTTTATATAGGTTCAGGCACTCTAAGAAATAAAATAGAAACAGAAGAGTTCTGGCCAACTTCTGTCGGCCTATAGACTTATTAGGTATTCCACTCCAAGGAAACCAGGAATGTAAGTATGCCTGTCCAAAAATATCCCGTTAAGACTATTTTATTTTAATCACAGCTGTGCTAAAAAATACACAGTTCTCTTACACCGTCCAATCGTCTTCCCCTGTTACGATGAAAGTACATGTTTCACGTGGTTTATTACAATCATCTTGAAGACAGGCATGCCAGTATCTGAGCATATTGTAAAGATTTGAAATTCACGTTGTATGTATCCATCACAGTTGACGCTACATGCATGAATAACCCGCACAAGACTGTTAGGCAACTATATTTAAACTAGTTGTATTTTAAACAGAGCAGGTAAGATGCAACGAGTTTATTTGGAGCACACTGCGAATACTCGAAGCTGTGCTTGGGATGTGAACTGCGGGGCCACAATGACCTGGCTGCAATATTAGCTGCTGGTGCACATATTAATTAACTTCTTTATTCGGGGATCAATCGACACCACCGTTAGTTTTATTGACTTTATAATTAGCAGCATCTTACTTTTGCTTGAATAAAGCTGTTTTACCCAACATAAAATCTATCATTTCCCATCCGTTATTAGCATATACATGTCCGAGATGATTTCACTGCTGCTCCTTGCAGCCCTCTCTGGGAGGGCTCCCTGCACGCGGGGGGATGCTGCCCCTGCCCCTGCCCTGCCCGCCCCGCAGGGACAGCTCGGGCTGCCTCCCGCTGCCCCAGAGCCTCCGTCAAGAGCCCGCGGCCGCTCGGCCTGCGGGGGACCCAGCGGCGCCGCCGGCTTTCGCCGCTGCGCGCAGCCTNAGGGCTGCGCTTCACCCGCCTCCGCTCCGCGCCCCCCGCAGCCCCGGGGCAGCGCCCGGCTTCTGCCCCCGCGGCGCCGAGGCAGGCCCCTTCCCGCAGGCGCTGCCCGGCCTCTGGGGCTGGGCGCGGGGGGCACCGCGGCGGGCGCCTTCCTCTCACAGGGACCCCCGCGGCGGGCCCCTTCCCCTCGCAAGAATCCGTATGGCGGGCGCCTTCCCCTCACAGGCACCCCAACAGCGGGTGCCTTCCCGTCACAGGGAGCCCAACAGTGGGCGCCTTCCCCTCACAGGCACCCCAACAGCGGGTGCCTTCCCGTCACAGGGACCCCCGCGGCGGGCACGTCCCCTCACAGGGACCCCAGTGGCGGGCGCCTTCCCCTCACGGGCACCCCCGTGGCGGGCGCCTTCCCCTCACAGGGAACCCCATGGCAGGCGCCTTCCCCTCGCAAGAATCACTACTGCAAGCGGCGTCCCCTCACAAGAACCCCCATGGCGGGCGCCTTCCCCTCACAGGCACCCCAATAGCGGGGGCCTTCCCCTCATAGGGACCCAAATGGCGGGCGCCTTCCTCTCACAGGGACCCCAATGGCGGGCGCCTTCCCCTCAACAGGCACCCCCGTGGCGGGCGCGTCCTCTCACAGGGGAATTTCTCTCAAGAATCACTATGGCGGGCGCCTTCCCCTCACAAGAACCCCCATGGTGGGCGCCTTCCCCTCACAGGGACCCCCATGGCAGGCGCGTCCCCTCACAGGGACCCCA